>PVKC010048807.1:0-10842 GCA_004027635.1 Crocidura indochinensis | reverse complement strand
TATTCCCTACATTCGCCTCTGTGTCGCTCCCATTTCCCTCTTCCCTACTCCCTAAGTAAGATTTCTATTAAATAAAACCTTAACTTCATTTCACCTCTGGAGTTCACAGCAACACACACTAACACATGCTTAAGTCATTTATAGAGCTTAATTTTACTCTACTACTTCTAATTAATAGTTTTTTATATGGACATCATTTCCAGCTCAGACATTTTCACTTTTCCTCATCCCAAGGTGCTCCCAAAACAGCAAGAAGGTAGCGGTTCATCAAAATACGAGCAGTTCTTGGGCAAGAGCTACTTTTCACTTAATTAATGTCTCTAATATAGAATCAACACAAGGATGATAGGCTAATGCATTTCTAATCAACGCAAGACTATTGCATACACGACTCTTTTAAATGTCGATGACTAAAACAACATTTTAATTTGACCAGATATTTTTCTTAATTGTTCTAACGGTTCAACGATGATACCCCCACTGGTGTCTACCTATTAAAGTTGCATTTCTGAAGGTTATGTTTTCTCACTCTGACAGATTATAAAGACAGCAGTAATTTGGCAATTATAGGGCAGCAGCTGGGGACGAGGTTAGGTTATTCTTTTTAATACAATGCTCTCAAAGGCTCAGTCTCATTAATGACTTCTGAGTTCATCGCTAGCTCCAGGCTTTCTCACCTTTACAAAGACAGCAGGTAACCCCTCTGCATGGCAGGTGTAGTGTCATGACACTGCACAGTGCATGAATTATAGGTCATCCATAGAAAGTAGCTGGTTTTCCACACAGGGAGTCCAAATCATCCTTTCTAAAAGATAACTTCTGATTATGCCTAAGCATGCTTTTAGGCTTATTGATATCGCCTCTCATGAACTGTTTTTTTTTTTTTTGCAGTTTCTCCTGGAAATTTCAAACACCTAGGAGTGAGGCAAAAAGTGACCCTTTCCAGCCTCCTTAACAACTTTATTCTTCAGTCTGCAAATCAAGGGTGAGAGAATTCTCTGCGCTCATAGCTCTGGGCAGCAGTTGGGAGGAAGCAGGATTCCACTGCAAGGTAATAGAGATCAGGGACTGAATTCATCAGAGACCCTGTCAGCAGAGGAACATTGAAGAAACCTCACGATTGCAAGGTGACTCCAATGATTGAGTCTAACTGAGCCCTAAGCCTAAAAGCAGGAGCAGCAGAAGCATGTGTTCCCAGAAAACAAGGGATGGCTTTAATGATGGAACAGACTTGTAGGCAAAATCCACTGGGATTTCTGTTCCGGCTGCCCAGCCACAGGCGTGATTTAACAACTGGAAAGACAGGAAGATAGCTATCTGGTCACGTTTAGGGTCATTTCCAGACTTATTTTTAATTACAAATAGCACACATCATAAAAAGTAGAACAATGTGAAGAGAAATCCAGAATCATTGACCCAAAGATATCTGTTAATAGTTTCTATAATATTTTCCTAGAGATACAATGTATATATGTGCACACATATGCTTGTATGGATGGATATGTATGTCTAGATATCTTTTTGTTTTTATATATTTTCTTCTGCATCATCAAAAGTTGGGTTCATACTACACATGCTGCTTTAAAACCCACTTTCCTGGGGCTGGAGCATTTGCCTTGCATGAGGCAGACCTGGGACAGACCTGGCTTTGATCCCCAGCATCCCATAATGGTCCCCAGCGCCTGCCAGGAGCGATTTCTGAGTGCAGAGCCAGGAGTAACCCCTGAGTGCCTCCAGGTGTGGTCCCCAAAAATAAAAACATAACAAAAATTTTTTTCTTTTACTTACTGTATACTCTGGCATTAGTTCATATTAGTAACAATTCTCCTGTACTATTTTTAGTGGTTGTTTAGTATTTAATGCAGATTTTCAACATGCCATACCTTCTGGACTCTGGCGACCATAAAGTGTACTATGGATCAAATCCAGGTCAACTGTGTCCAATGCAAATGCCCTAAATGCTAGACTATCTGTTTGGCTTCATTGAGAAAAATTTTAATTTTGCTTCTTCTTGGTTTGGGGTAGACACCCACAATGCTCAGGTCTTATTCCTGGCACTGCACTAAGGATTATTACTGAACTCAAGGGTCATATGGGATGCTGGGAATAAAACCTGTGCTCTCTGCATGCAATGCAAGTGCTGTGCTCTGACCCCTAATTTTACTTTTAAAATATATTTGCATCAATCTAAGCTATTGTTGGCAAACAATTCAAAAGACAGAAAAAAATGGGCTGGTCCAGCATTACTACAGAGTTGTGGAAGTTTTTTTGTTTTGTTTTGTGTTTTGTGTATGTATTTGTGGCCACACACAGTGATGCTCAGTGTTCACTTCTGGCTCTGCACTCAGAAATTACTCCTGGCAGTGCTGAAGAACAAATAGAATCCCAGGGATTGAACCCAGGTTAGCCACCTGTAAGGGGATTGAATCCACGTCAGTCACATGCAAGGCAAGTGCCCTACCCACTGAGCTATCTCAACAACCCCACCAGCATTAGTGGGCACCTCTAACCATTTCTTCCTATGTTTTGAAGAATAATATTATCTTTGGGTAATATAATCAAAGAGTTTTATTTTTAAATAAATAGTAATGTTAATGTAGAAAGTTGTTTTGTTTTTTTGTTTGTTTGTTTGTTTTGGGGGGTCACACCCGGCAGTGCTCAGGGGTTACTCCTGGCTCCATGCTCAGAAATTGTTCCTGGCAGGCACCGGGGACCATATGGGGCACCGGGATTCGAACCGATGACCTTTTGCATGAAAGGCAAACGCCTTACCTCCATGCTATCTCCCGGGCCCCAAGAAAGTTTTTTTAATAATCATTAAGGAAGCAATTCTCAGGCATTGTCTCATTTAATATCAATTGCATCCTTTAATATGGAATTGTTTTTAGAATTAGGTGATGTATATGGGGTTCAACCTCCCGTTAGTACAGAGTATTGATATTGCAAATATTTTTCTTATGCATTCCCACAAAGAGTTCTGCTTGCTAGAAATGAATGACCCACATGGAAATTAATTCCCCATTTTACCACACAATAATCTGCTTCCACCAGAAGAAATGCATTATCCTTCACTTTTGAATGAGGCATTTAATATTGCATTTTGAAAGAAACCAGGAAGAAAAAAAAGGGTATCTTTGACTTAGTAACTTCCAGACTTTCAAAAAATAGAAAGTAGATTTTCCTTGGGATAACCCTTAGTCTCATGCCGCTTTTTATAAAGATAGTTACCTTTCACTTCTAGTTTCAAGCTTAGGGAAGGCAACCTGGGTCAAATTTGCAGTATAAGTAATTTCGAAAATAGCTGAATAACTTGCAGCACTAGTTGGTTTCCAAAAGAATGACCCTCTAGGTAATACAGAGAAGTCCAATTGCTTTAGAAAACAGTCACAGACCTTAAATTATTGGAAACATAACCCTTAAATTTGCTTTAAATAATTGGGTTATTTTCTTCTCCCAAAAGATACAGCATAAATTAGGCTATAGATGATCAGATCGAGTAGCCATCCTTAATCTGTAAATAATCTCTCTGGCTTGTTGGCAATCAGGAAAACAGTAGGAAACAGCCAGTTTAAGATAAAAGTGACAACCTATTAGCATTCAGAGAGAAATGATTTCTCTCATCACCTTTGCTGGAAGATGCTGTTGCTGTGGCAACTGGCCCCTGCATTTATCCCATATCCAATTGCTGAGATGACAAGGAGGCTGGGAGAAGATCATTCATACTCTCCCTTTAAAGTGACAACCAATCAGATCTAAAAGGGAGATTCCTTAAACAAACCCAGCACTTTTTATCATGGTAAAAATAGTGAGAAAAATTTCCTAACTTGATTCATGGGGATTTTTTATTTGTTTTTTATGTTTTTATTTCATAGAACTTGGCTGCATTCAGCTCCATGAATTAAGACTAACATTGTGCATTTGAGACACTTTAAATGTTCATTCTTATCAACATATCTACATAAAACATGAATATTTTATGAGGCATGATATGTTAGGAAGGGGTTCAAAAATGCTCTGAGACTTTTCCCAATTGAGATCATGAGATTAATTGTGATACAAAATCTTTTCCACCATGGCAGTCTTCATATTGAGGCAGAAAACACTACTGATGGGACATTTTTCTTTCAAATTTACCCTAAATCTAAAACACACTTGATACAATTTCTTTTTTAGTGGGAGACTTTTAAGGACTGCTTAGGGGTCTCATGGCCACTCCAACAACAGACTGGCAAGTTAATTCTTGGGCCCAGTAATGTGGTGTTGCTCAGGTCTGGCCATGTTCAGTTACTCAGTGATACCAGGAATAGAATTTGGTTACAGTACATGCCAGGCATGTATCCCCTGATCTCTGGATTATTTTTCCAGCCCCTAACTGAGCCTTCAACAAGTTCCTGTCTTCTATTAAATCATGGGCTGCATTCTCTGTCTAAATGCACAAACACTTCTCACATAGAAGCAAATTAGTGTAATCATGATGTCCTTCATGACACCCATTCTAAGAACAGATAACCTACATTTGCCATCCCGCTTAAATAATAAATGCATGGCTTTTAAAAGTTTGATGTGAGCTGGAAACCAATTTCTCTTCAGTGAACATACTCATTTATGGCAAACAACTTCCAATAATAACTCATAAAGTGGTAGGCCTAGGAAGCATAAAAGAAGCACATTTTGAAAATTACATGCTTTTTTGCACTCACTGAGAGCTCTTTGGAACTTATTTATTGGTACGGGAGGACTATGTCCATTCCCTCCCTATTCAAGCATAATAAATAAATCCAGATATATTTCTGGTACTTCATAACCAATATCTCTTCACAAATGAAAACATGTTCTTGCTTTTGCCCATAGAAAAGGAAGCATCCATCATGCTGGGCTAAAAGAAGAAAAAGAAAACAGCAGCAGGAAAGATATAATATAAAATATAATATAATAATAATCTATAAGCTGGAGGATAATCATAAGATATAATAATAAGATATAAGCTAGGGGGGCCGGAGAGGTGGTGCTAGAAGTAAGGTGTTTGTCTTGCAAGCGCTAGCCAAGGAAGAACTGTGGTTCGATCCCCCGGCGTCCCATATGGTCCCCCAAGCCAGGGGCAATTTCTGAATGCTTAGCCAGGAGTAACCCCTGAGCATCGAACTGCTGTGGCCCCAAAAAACAAACAAAAAAAAAGATATAAGCTAGGGAACCTCTTACAGATAGTTTGTCAGTTCATTGATGGATAATTCTCCTAAGATGAATATTGGTCCATAAAAAATATAAAAGTATTATATTTGTGGACAGAGATAGTACATTGGATAAGATGCTTGCCTTGCATGCGGCTAATGCTGGACCAATCCCTGCCATCACATAATGTCCCCAAACCCCTCCAGTCATATAAGCCCTGTCAGATGTGGTTCCCAAAAAAGTAGAAAGAAAATTATATTTGTTGATCACACAGCAGATACCATTCAAATTTGGTTTCCATGAAGTTTTACATGGTCTCCTCAATTTCCAAGTTAAGTCAATACCGTTGTGGCCATAGTTCTGAGGTTTAAGGAAATTCAGTAACTTTCCTACAACTATGACCTACAGGCAGAAAAATCCTAGTCTTACTAAGGCCACAGACTCACGTCACCTCTGTCCAATCCTAATGCCTATGTTGTTTTCGAGAGCCTTGAAGCCGAATAGTGATTTCATCCCTCTTCTGTCATTTGGTTAAAGTCAGAATTTTAATCAATGTGCTCTGGATGACAGCACAGATTTGGGTGTAAGATTGGTACTTGGGAAATCTTTGTGAGTTGGCAGAAGCAAAAAAAAAAAAAAAGCCAAACAACCCAAGTCCTTTGATTTCAGAATAAGAGAGCTTTCATTTTTTGTAAATTGCTACATTGACTGGTGATTGCTTCAGAAATGTCTTAAATGCCTCCATCCTACCAGTTCTTTGGCCTCAGACCCTAAGATCCTATCTCTAGTCCAGTTTTGCCACATTTTGGGCTTTTATTATTATTTTCTTTTCCTAGATATGCGTACAAATTTTAGATCTCCTTTTATTACTTATGATGCTAAAGAATCAAAGAGCATTAGTCCAAACTTTTCAACCAATAGGAGTCAACCTTGGACAGTTTTTTTTTTGTTTGTTTTTTTGTTTTGTTTTGTTTTGGGGTCACACCCGGCAGTGCTCAGAGGTTACTCTGGCTCCATGCTCAGAAATTGCTCCTGGCAGGCACTGGGGACCACATGGGGCACCAGGATTTGAACCGATGACCTTTTGCATGAAAGGCAAACTCCTTACCTCCATGCTATGTCCCGGGCCCCAACCTTGGACAGTTTTAAAGAACTATTTCTTCAACATTAAAGAAAATAAAATCTTATATATATATATATATATATATATATATATATATACATATATATGTGATTCTCAGTAATCAAAGCATTTCCGTAATTTCTACAGGTTTTCATTTCTCATTTTATAACCCAGAAAACAAAGCAAGTGCTATTTCCATGAAGGCTTTCCAATCATGACCTGCTGTTTCTCTCTCTGCTATGACAGTCTCTAAGTACCCAGGCAACATTTCCCAGGCAATTTGTCACAAAGTACAAATGACTAATACTAGTGGATTACAATTTGTTAGTTTTTCAAATTTGAAATTTAAGATATAGCATAACCACTATAGTTGGATAATGTAGAAAATTAGAAAAGATGGGTCCCGGGAGATAGCATGGAGGTAAGGCGTTTTTGCCTTTCATGCAAAAGGTCATCAGTTCAAATCCCGGTGCCCCATATGGTCCCCCGTGCCTACCAGGAGCAATTTCTGAGCATGGAGCCAGGAGTAACCCCTGAGTGCTACTGGGTATGACCCAAAAACCAAAAAAAAAAAAAAAAAAAAAAAAAAAAAAAAAAAAAAAAAAAAAAAAAAAAAAAAAAAAAAAAAAAAAAAAAAAAAGAAAAGAAAAAAGAAAAGAAAATTAGAAAATATAAAACTTAAAGAAATAAAAAATACTTACAGTTTAAACTGTGTCACCGACATAGCATTTATGTACTTTTCCACTCTTTTTATTTTTGAAGATAATGTTATATGTCACCCTTTCTGCTTTTGTAAACCTAGTATCTTGTGAGTATTTTTATATCTCAATAATATTCATCTTTGCTACTGCTATTTAATAATTGTATGGTATGTCTTGTATGCTTAAACCATAATTTAGTTAATCAAGTTCCCTGTAGTTGAATCTTGAGTTGTGGCTGTAATAATACTTTAGGACCATACTTGAATATAAATTTCCACATAGTTGTTCTTTTCTTAAAATAAATCCCTAGAAGTAAAATTGCAGAAGTTAAGGGTATCTAAGAATTTAAAGTACATCACGTTTATTTTAAAAACGCTTTTCCAAACAACTCAATTTATACCCTTTACCTAGAATGATTTGATATGATATTTTTGGAGATTCTTCTGTTATTTGTTTGTTTTTTGGGCCACACCTAGTGGCACTCAGAGGTTACTCTTGGCTCTGCACTCAGAAATTACTCCTGGCAAGCTCAAGGGACCATATGGGATGCCAGGGATGAAAATCCTATTGGCTTCATGCAAGACAAAAACCCTATTCCAGAGTCAAATACATACAAATGCTTTTCAGTTGCCTATATCATTGTTTTTCTCTATTAATACCGGCAATTACAGACTGAGCAAAAGCGGGTCCTTGTGGTTACTAAATCATTGAAACATTCTGCAGCTTTTCAAGAGAACATGGATCCGGAATCACTGTTCTACTACACTTAACTCCAGAGGTTGTCCAGTCTTATCACAGTCATGGAAGGGAGTTCGAGCAGAGTCAGACAGACTGTGATGCTTCGTCTTGGGACAGTGTACTTTTTTCAATAATATATTTAAACACAATGATTGCACATATGCTTGTAGTTGGGTTTTAGTCATAAAAAAGAACACCCCCCATTCACCAGTGCAACCTTCCCACCACCACAGTGCACTTTTATGAGTCAATAGGAGTTAGAACCAATGGTATAATTCTGATCTCAGTGGCTTATGTGAGCCCAGTGATTGCCAAAAGCTAGCTCAGATTCATGGGAGAAACATGGAGGTTAGCAGATTTCCAAGATAATTCCAGAGTCCTAGAAAAATATGCATTCTTTGGTCCCTCGAGTGCTTTAAAAAACTAGAAATGCACTCAGACTGGTCTCCCCTGTTCCTATTTTTCTACCAATGCCTTTCTGCATTAGAGGCTTAATACTGATGAAGTTGCTTTTCTTGAAACATGCAAGCATTCCTTCTCTAGTAATTAAATGTCAGCCTCTGTTTTGGGGGTGAAAAATAAACTCTGCTAACAGTTCTAGAGTAAATTAAACTGATGTTATTATTATTGCACAGATTTTATTATTCTGTGCAATAGAAATAATGTTCAGCGTATGACCCCTGACCTCAGAAAACCTTGCTCCCAATTCCAGTTTAGCTCTGTATTGATGGCTTAGCACAAGTGGCTTTTCATCCCTTGTGTGAGTTCTCTTATACAATAAAATGGAGATAACACAGTAAAGGATTTCCAAGATAAATTACATGGTATATTTAATTTACCTAAAGAAAGCAACAGCTCTAAGCTAAGGGCTCAATGAATGCCCCCCTCCCCTTACCATGGCTCTTACATACTTGGGCGCTGGCTGGAAACCAGAGACACAGAGGCCCAAATTCCCTGGCTCACAAGGGCTTCTTATTCAGCGGAGAAAGTGGCTATGTAAACAAATCATTAGAGAAGCCTGCTAAGTGATTCTACAGACATGAAGAAGGCGCAATGGGATTGCACTAAAGGAAGTGTTTAACTCTGCCTGAGGATGCTGGAAAGAGCTTAAATATTCCCTCTCCTCTGGGAGTCCACTTCTCTGAGGGTAAGTTTAAAATTTGTCCAGCAGAAAAGGAGAGGAAAGGCATGCAAGGCAGCACAATGGATATGCGCAAAATCACGAAGAGGGGCAAAGCCAGGGAGAATATAATTAAGTCAGGTGGGTGATAAACTTAGTCAGTAATCCTCGTATGAGGAGAAGAGGCCATAAGAGTTGGTCAAAGGTCAGTAAAATCGATTTATGACAGCAGCATATTTCAAGTTCACATGCTTGAACTGGATCCTGTTAAGTCCCCCTTTCTCTCACTCTGAAGCTGTTGGAGAGTAAGCCCAGGGAACTGCAGCCTTCGAAGATTAGTTCACTAACAGCAGGGCTGACTACATTTTCCTATGAAAGTTAGTTCAGGTGTTGTATATACTGAAAATTTCACATAACTTCTAATGGAGTACTTAGAGCAACATGTCAGACAACATCTCAAAACAGGCCATTTGCTTCTCTGCCAGTCAAGTCTTCCAGAAGAAAAATGGGAAAGATTTTGAGGAAGAAAGTTCTGGGCCATGTCTCATTCAAAGACAGTTGTGCTCAAGTATTAAGACCATAGAAATATCTGAATGAAGAAAGTATCATATATAGACTTATCTTGAGGATTATTCTAGCTTTAGTGTGAATCTTAAAAGATGATGATAATGGTGATGAGAAAATGAGAGGAGGAAGGCCAATGAGGTTATCTCAATAAGCTGAACTCACTATAATCAGCTCCTCCTTTTGTTATTCTCAAATACCCTCCACTTCTTTTATACATTTAGTGCTTCAAGGACAAGGGGACTTTGGGACATACTCACAGTGATCAGGGTTTATTCCAAGATCCAAGATTAGGAATTATTCTTGTGGAGGTTGGGGATTCAAGAACAGTGCCTAGGATCAAATTCCGGATCAAATTATCTACCATATTGTCTCTCCAAGCCCCAATCTTTAGTTCTTTTTTCAATGGATCCTGTATTCATTTCTCTACTCTAGTGCTTGGTATTATACTTGGCATACAGTAGCTATTCTATACATGCTGTTAAAGTAATATAAAATTGAACTAAATAAAATCGTTACAAATTATTTTAATAAACCGAATATTTAGTTGTATCTAAGAGAGTATTCTAGCTTTATTGATTATTTAAATTTCCTTTATATTGCTGGAACGTACATTATTGAAATGCTACAATTTCAGTTCATCCCAAGATTGGAAATCCTCCTTTTTGGTTCTAAATTTATTACCTCTTTTTATGAATGATTGGCCAAGAGGCTCAAAAAGGAGATTAATCGGTTTGTCAAGGTTAATAGCCAGTAAAATTCTGGGCCAGGCTAAACAAATTCTGTTCTATTATCCACTGTACTGGATTTTAGATGAGATAAGGCACTAAGAAAAATCTGTGAAAGTTAGAACATTTGCTCTGGCACCTAAAGGGAAAGTAAGCTTCCATATACTTCAGCGAGAGGATGGAACATTTTAGTTCCATGAACACAATCCAGTGTTAGAAGAATTCCTAGTATTCTGGAATAGGAAAAAGTAAACCAATTTGGCTTGGATATATAGATGGAAGGGTGAGTTTAAAGTAGTAAGCCCAATTAGAATAGTGGGTGAAAACTATATTTTCCAGGTCAAGGAATGAAGGCTAGGAGAGTCGTGGCACATAAGGAGAGGAAAGGCCTGACTTGCACGCCTGCAAATAGTTTGAAGCATATGCTTTTTTTTTTTTAATTTGGGTTAATTTATCATACCTGACAATATAGTAACTACAGTGATGGTTGGAAGAGAATCCTGGGGATCAAACTTGCAGACAGCATGTTCAAAGCATAAACTAGTTCCTTGAACAATCTAAGAAATCAGAGTCTTGAGTATTTTATTTGTTTGTTTATTCCTAGTATTCTGGAATAAGAAAATGTGAACCAATTTGGCTTGGATATATAGATGGAAGGATGAGTTTAAAGTAGTAAGCCCAATTAGAATAGTGGGTGAA
>PVKC010048806.1:0-10847 GCA_004027635.1 Crocidura indochinensis | reverse complement strand
TGGATGCAAAATTCCAATCCACAAATATCAGACACTTTTCCAGTTTTAATTGTAACTGACCTTGAGTGCCATACTCATGAATAATTAAAAAGTCCCATTTTTTAATAAGAGATACCAAAGATACCAAACATGTTTTTAGTTGTGAGTACTCTTTGTTATATGAGAGTTCCAACTTCTTTAAAGCTTTTCTTTTTTTTTTTTACCTAATGATGACTAGAGAGACTGTGAAGTTATTTCCCTTGCCCATTAATATCCTGCCAAGAGAACATGAATATTTTCTAAATTTTAAAATTAAAGTAGAAATGAACAAACCAGGGTAGTTTCTAACAATAATGATATTGCCAAATTACTTTTCTGGTCAGATATCACACTTCTGATTGAACATTTTGCATTTGAAAAATTTATATTGCGTTTTCTGGCAGAGAGCAACTAAGATTAAGTCTTGATAAATGAGAAAATTTATTAACAGGAAATAATTCAACAGAAAGGCTGTTCACCACCAGTTAATCCATTTCTGGGAACAAACCTATAATGTTATGATACCAAATTTAAAGTCTATATTTTTAAATAAATTATGGATTAACAGGATTAACGCATTTTAGCCTTTACTTTTTAAACATAATATATTCTAGTTTTCTTTCTAGCTTTTGGAAAATAGGTGATAGATGTCGTATTAATCAGGAAGGTCTGTAAATATAAATATTTCAAATTAATCCAAAGGTACAGTATGTTTTAAATGAAATCAATTTCATAGCTAATATTTTATTTATGATTTAAAAGTTGACTATAGATTCTTAAACTTGTTATGTCAGATAAAAGATTGACTAATCTTGATGGCTCTTCTACAGTGAAACACTTCTCACTTATTTTCTTTTCTGCTTTTTTCTTTCTTTTTCCCTTCCCTCTCACTTCCTCTTCCTGTTTTGTTGTTGTTGTTGTTTTTTTTTTTTTTTGGAAGCTGCAATAGAGAAATTTATTACTCACAGGGAAATAAATGTACAGTGTACTTTCAGGATTCACAAGAGGTGGTCTGGGCAGAGTGCAGGACAGAGTGTCTAATAAGGTCTGAATTACAGTTCTTTGTTAGGGTTTGGGGAATGGAATTCTTTTGAATTTCTGGTGTTAGGCTACATTGGTGAATTTAAATAAGAAAGAGCAGGTTTTGGGGAAACTTTGCAGAAGTTTTGGTTTTTTTTTTATTAAATTTTATTGTGACCTCCTTCATCTCTTTCTTTTTTATTTATCTATTTTTATTTATTTTTCTCTCTTTCTCTTCCTCATTCTTTTTCTTTTTTATTTCTCTTTCATTCTCTTATTCTTTCTCTTTCTTTCTTTTTTTTTCTTTCTTTCTCTTTCTTTCTCTCTTTCTCTTTCTTTCTTTCTTTTTTCTTTCTTTCTTTCTTTCTTTCTCTTTCTTCTTTCTTTTGTCATTCACACCGTGTAATTTACAGTTTTCCATATTTAGGCATACCATAATTAAACACTACTTTCATAATTAATCTCAACATTCTTCTACCAATATTGCAAGTTCCCATCCTAAACTCACCTGCTACATCCTAAAAAAACAAAAACAAAAACAAAACAAAACAAAACAAAAAGAAAAACAAAACAAAAAAACATTTTAAAATTAAATTGTTTTAGTTCTGATCTCTTAATAGTACTGATTCTTGAGACTGGAGAGATAGCATGAAGGTAAGGCATTTGTCTTGCATGCAGAAGGACAGCAGTTGTATCCTGGCATCCCATTTCGTCCCCTGAGCCTGCCAGGAGCAATTTCTGAGCATAAAGCTGAGAGTAACCTCTGAGCGCTGCTGGGTGTGACCCAAAAACGAACAAACAAAAAAATAGTATTGATTCTTATGGTTTAGATATATACAATACCTTGACTTCTTCATACCACCAATTCGTCCAAAGTTTCTGACCTTTTGTAACCTCTAAATTATCTCTTCTTACTCCTTCTGACACTTTTATCTTTAAATCTAGGACCAACAGAACTGGTATTCCATGTTTTCTTGTTATTAAGACATTGAATTTAATAGAATCACTGACTCATGAAAATCCATGACATAGCCTCCTCATTAAATATTCTTACTCAAGCATGAAAGAAAGAAAATTTAAATAAAACAAAAATAAAAAATAGAATCTTATCTTAGCAAATTTAAGATTGACTTAACTTTTATTTTATTTGTTTTAGAAAGATTTTTAAATAATAAATAATATGCATGCTAAAATTTCAAATAAAGATAAATCTCAAACTACTTGGTGAAAAATATTTTTATTATTCTTTGCTTTGTTTTTGGATTTTTAGGCCACATTCTGCACACTCTGTGGCACTCAGGGGTTTCTCCTGGCAGGCTCAGGGTGATATGGGGTGCCAGGAATTGAACTCAAATCTATCCTGGGTTTGCTGTGTGCAAACTCCCTGTGCTATTTCTCTGACCCCTCTTATTATTATTCTTATCTCATTGTTTTAACTTGTCCTCATACACAAAAGACCACCGTATTTAGCCTTTATATATATATATATATATATATATATACATATATATATATATATATATATATATATATATATGTATGTATGTATGTATATTTGGGAAAGGCTTAATACTCTTCAGTATTCATTACCCCCTCTTTTGATAACCTGGAGTTTTAAGTGCACATAGTTGAAAGAAATGAAAAATATTTCCCCAAAATAATTGTAACTAGGACTTTCCAGATGAGTTATAAAAATGAAAACTATATAGTACCCTACCTAAATATTCCCTGGTGTATGTCCTTTGGCCTTTTTTTGTTTCTAAGTCCTGAGACAAGATTAGTTGATGAATAGAAGTTTAGACTGTGAGAAAAAAAAAGTGATTTTAATAGTCTGAACTGACTTAGTAGTCATTTGATTTCTGAAAATGTCAAAGAACAAAGTTATCATCTGAAACTTATTCTAATTTCTGACACTTATTTATAGTGCAAATTAAACCTGTCTTAAAAATATGAGACAATAAAACACTTACATATTTAACTGAAAAATAAGAAATGATTGTTAATTTGTAATGTCTTTATTTGAAGAAACATAGAACCTAATTAAAGTTATTAAAGTTCAAATTTTTTTAATTTCTGAAGATTGATTAAAAATGTTCTGGATTCTATGATTCCATTGAAACTGATTTTAAAGAATGTCAAATCAATAGAAATGTAAAAAAAAAATACCGTAGCTTCATCTACGTCCCATAGTAACACTGCGTTAATAGTCTTTCTTAATGAGTAATCTCTGTAGAGATATCAAATTAACAAAAATTCCAGGAGCATGGCTTTATTTATTTATTTATTTATTTAGTCTTTTGGACCACACATGGTGGGTTACTTCCACTTTCTGGTTCTGTGCTCAGGAATTACTCTTACTGGGCTGGTTGACCATAGGGAATGCTTGGGATCAAATTCAAATAGTCTGCATGCAAGGCAAGAGCCCTACATGTTATACTATCAGGTACACTGTTTTTAGATGGAAAACTCAAGGATCTTTACATTATGATGGCAGGTAGTCTTCCTCCAACTCCCTCGCCTATACTGCCAGAAGCCCAGCAACCTAGCCCACATTCTGTGTTGTCATTGTACTGTAAACTCATGGACCAACTTCTACAGTTTCTGAGTTCATAGAGCATGGGGCCTTACAACTCCAAATTCCTCAATAATGACACTGCAAATTAGATAGAAAAATGGTATAGATGCCAATTGTGCTCAATAAACAAAAACACACAGAATTCTCTAGATGCAACCAACAACTTAGTTATTAAATCTGCATTGAGTTAGTGTAGCTATTGAGCAATATAATAGTTTCTTCAAATTTTCTTTTAGTGGTGAAAGAGGGAAGGTTACACCTATGGTGGGATTAATGTTGAAACATCAAATGCCAGAAATAACTGTTATTTGTATAGTTTTGTAAACCACAATGTTTAAATAAATTGGTGACAGGAAAGTTGCACTGCTAAAGGAAGGTGTACATTTTATGACTTAACCACAACTACGAACACATTTGCAACCACTGAGCTTAAATAAAGAAATTATTAGTATAAATAAAAAAAATACAAATATAGTTGTTGCAATAAGATGAAGTAAATAGGAAAATTGTAAAGTACTTAATAAATAAATTTAGATGAAACAATCTAAATTTTATATCTTTAATAATTATATAAAGTTATGCATGTTTTGATAAAGTGAATTGTATATTTAGGCTTACGGTGGCGCTGGAGGTAAGGTGCCTGCTTTGCCTGCGCTAACCTAGGACGGACCACGGATTGATCCCCTGGTTCCCCATATGGTCCCCCGTGCCTGCCAGGAGCTACTTCTAAGCGAATAGCCAGGAATAACCCCTGAGCGTCACCGGGTGTGGCCCCCCCCCAAAAAAAACCAAAAAATTATATTTTTACATTATGTTAATTCTGTTTCAATGAAACTTACAACTAACAACCTACTTGTCCCAATTTTAGTATAAGTGCTGCCGAAGAGAGCACAACAACCTACTTGTCTATCTCTAATGTCATGGTGAGAAGTCTATATAAAAATAGTGCACAAAGGGGCTGGAGTAGTGGCACAACGATGCGGCATTTACCTTGCATGCTGCTGACATAGTGTTGAGTTACTGATCTTACCCTAATCAATAATTGTACACCACCCTAGGGCGTGACCTGGTGATAGTATATTGGATTATTCCTTACTTGATATTCTGCTCCCACCCTAGGGTGGTACCTTGTTGTGCATGTAAACATTTTAATGGGATTATTATGTTACTGACATTACCCTGATCGGTGATTGTGCCCTACCCTAGGGTGTGACCTGGCATTCTGCTCCCACCCTAGGATGGTACCTGATTCTGGGGCATAAAAGGAAGGATCTATGGAAGGTGAGGGGCTTTTTTTCCTGTGGCCTATTCTTAGGCCTTTTGGCTTCGACCTCTTCATGGAATAAAAAGCTGTTTTCTTTGGAAGCCTGACTGCCTGTTGGCTTTCTTCCCACCGCATTCACCTCAGAACCGCCGGCTGAACAGGGTAACAGATGCGTGATCGGAGCTGGAGGAGAAAGGCCTCATCCTCCATCCCTCCATCAGTCAACCTCATCAGGGGCTGACTTACAACAGTACCTGATTCTTGTGTATAAAAGCAAGGGTCTAAGGAAGGAAGGCGGGGTGGGGAGGATGGATGCTGGGAATTCTTCAGCCTTATTCACTGAATAAAACTGATATCTCCGAAAGCCTGACTACCTGTGAATTTTCTACTCGCCGCTATCCTGCACCCTCAAATCCACTGGCTGAACAGGCTGGCATTTCAGCTAAGTTTTCTGCCTGTTATAAGGGCTCTTGGCAGAGATGTGCAATGCAAATTAATTTTCTCACTCAAAAATATTAATTTTCTATTATAAAATATTAAGTGGCACATTGATGACCAATAATAGATTATTCATTAATGCTTTTATATGATATACAGATACTCTGTTCCTTTTGGAGTTAAGCAGATTGGTCGTTAAGTGAGGAACTGCATGCACTGTATACAGTACAGTATATGCATAGTACTTGACAATACAGTATTCTGAATAAGTAAACTAAAGAGAAAGATCAAACTGAAAATTTCCACTTGTTTTAATTTGAATAGATGGTGTAATTTACACACAGTACTGCAATGTATTACAGAACATAAAGTTTGTAAAGTAGGTACAGTGAAGAGATGGTTGTGAGAGTGGTCATAAAACAGTAGGTTGTTAAGAGAGAAGTATCTGTATAGAAAAGTAATAAATAATAACAACACATTCAATTAGATTTAATTAAAAATAGATAATTGCTATTTATAATATTAAGAAATAAAGCAAGTTAAAGGAGACAAAAAGATTTGTCCAAATGAGGAAATAACATATGAAGGAATTATGAGATTTTGGATTTTGCTTATTTTTGTCTGATAAATAAATGTTATTGATGAGTCGAAAAATTATTTTCCAGAAGAATATTTTATTCCCTTCCCCTATGATCTTATTTCTGGTCACTGGCACCAATATTTAAATCTTCTAAACAGAGTTGTAAACATTGATTCCAGAATAGACTTTTCACTGTCCTGTGTTCAGGTATTTAATATTCTCTCAAGAATTTGTGTATAAATACTTTCATCACAACCTTATTCAGTATACATATTTTGCTAAAATATGCTAAGGCTTTTCTGTCTGGGAACGAATTGCTTTCATTCCTCAGACAATTTTGCAGTCAGTGTGAACACATATTTGATCTGCATGTTGCTCTCCATCCAGTTTAAAAGTGTCCACTGTTTGTAAATGTTCATATCAAGTTTTAAAAAGCCTCACTAGGGACCTTTAGATCTACTTCATTTTTTTGTTACAGCCCACTTCAAGCTATTTTCTCTCTCATTTGCCACATGATACTTTCACATTGAATCCTAGTTACCATTTGAATCAATTTTTTCCACATATCAGGGAATGTTTTATTTTGCCCAGAGAATTTTTATATACATATTATTATATAATTTAATTGAGAACATATATATTCATTTATCTAGAAATATAAATTTTAACAAAATTCAACTATAAATCAACCAACTGTATATTCTCCAAAATCAATAAATAAAATATAAACACCTATATATTTTTTATAACATTTTTTGATTTTTATTTGTATGTAAGAATAATTTTTATTCTTCAAATAGTCTTGATATATATTGGGATATATATACATGAGTGAATGAATAAATATATAGAATGTATAAATATCCCTAAATAACACAGTAGAAAAAATGACACAGTAGATTCCTGCTTGCTAAAAAAAAGTTTATAAATAACATATTTATTAAAACAAATAAAACAATGTTTGATGTATAATTTTCCAAAACTATTGGAAAAATCATGACTTTGAAATACATTTATTTTGACACATATAACATTATAGGTTATAATAATTATAACATTATTATTTAATTAAGATTGATTTTATGTTATGTGAATATTATTCTTAATCATTATAAATATGTCCAGTTTAGCACTGCTAACATATACTTTACTGGGAGAAAATATCTTTCAATATGAAATACATCAGCTTTCCATTTGCAGCTCTAAATATCCACATCTTAAAATGAACTGGAAAAAAAATAAGAGGACTTAAACACTAAACACTATAGTTTTTCTAGAGATTTTTCTATAAGGTAATATCTGTGCTATGCAACATTAAATTAATATTAATTAATACCAACATTAAATTAATTAAATAAACATTTAATTAATATTAAATTAAATATAATATGTGATATTAAAGAGGGTTGAACTGAAAACAAAAATTGATTCTTTAAATAACCGATAACTACTGGAAGATAATTTATAAATATATTATTTCTGAAGTTCTGGAAATTTTTCATCTATTAATTTATTATATCTTTACATTAGATAAGTCAATTATCTATTATTGTTCATAATTTTGAAACTATTTCTAAAAGATATGAATTATTAAAAAAATGAAGAAAGTATAGAAAACTATTGTCAATAACTGTGTTCCATTTTCTTACCATAACCTAAAGCAACTAGTTATGGATCATTTGGTCTTAGAAAAGTACTCATTCTGTTGGTATGCAGAAGACACAAACAAAAATAATAAACAATTAAAAACTATTATTTAGTAGCTCTTAAAGAAGGACTGAGCATTAGTGTAAAGGTCTTTACCACATATTTTGCATGTGGAATGTGTAAGTATGATACTTCGCACCTCTTAAACCCTAAAGCACTACTGGAAAGTTTCTTGTACTGGGTCAACCAAGTATAATTCTCCTAACACCCCACCACAAGCCAGAAACAACCCAAATAAACAAAATATAGAAGTGTAAAATTGAAATAAATTTTGATTACATAAGTATCATCATTTATGCATAAAGGAGTAAAGATGCTAAACAGTCAAAAGTTTCACAGTTTGAATGCACATTTTGTTATGCTATTTATAGTATATCATTTAAAAATGATTTCTATCATAAAAGGATAATTTTTATGTTACAAAAGTACTTTGCATACTATAAAATCTAAATTTGTGTTCAACTAAGAGGAATTTATTGAAAATAAAAGTGATTTGAACAAAAATCTAGAGATACCAAATACAGTTTTGTTTCTGAAAAGTATTGATGAAAGTTTTATGGGTTCTTATGATGAAATAATATAATACCTCAAGAAGGTATATTTATAAAACATTTTAGCATATAGATTGATGAACCCATTTAGACAACTAAATTAAAGGGTGTCCTGATTATGCAATATTTAAAAATACCTTTTTAATTAGAAATTATGAGTTCACAGGTGTAACAATTATTTGCATTAGAGCTTTAGCTCTCTGGAAACTATTACCAAAGACCTGTATGAGAATTAGATTAGGTAATAATCTAATATATCAGATTAGTATTATTATAATGATAAAGCCTGGTATGTTATAAATATGATGCCTTTTAGATATCACTAGAGAATAATAAGGAGGATGTGAATCATAATGGAAGTATTCCTGTCTTATTTTTCATTTGAGCATTTGTTCTCAAACTTACACAATCTTGTGCTTAAATGCATGTGTATGTTATTAGAAGGATAATCAGAATGGCATTTTATTTCAGTATTCAAATATATTATCAAGTAAACCATAAAAAGTAATTCAGAAAAGCTTTGAGTAGAAAACAAATTTTCAGATAATATGAACTTAATGTTTTTATTAGTTATCACAACAGCTAACCTAACAGAAAGTATGAAACAAGTAAAATGTAATGATAGTTTTGAGAAAATAAAAGAAAACAAGCCATTAAAAAATTTCTCTCATACTTAAATCTGCAAAATTATTGATAGTAAACCAACATAATTATGTTATCAACAAAAGGCAAAAATATACAAGAATCATTTAATTATTCATAGTCAATAATATATGTATATAATTATAAGGTCATCATTAGAGCAAAAATTGTCAGCTATTTTCTTTCAGTACTTTGGGCTTAATTTATAAATTCTTCAAATATATCAATATATTTTGTGATGCATTCAAAATGAAAATTTTAAGAGGAAAGAAACAAAACTGAATTTGATACCATTCAATGAAAGCACGGCTTTCTTTTTCAGGTTTAAGTCCAAATTAAATCGCGTACTTTGAGGGCAAATGCAATTGCTGTATGTAAATCTGAGACAAGTTTGAGAATACCCAAAACATCATTACTGTCTCCAGGGTAAAATTTCTGCAAAATAGAATTGAAATGGGATGGGAATTTGCTTAACTAAAACATTACTATTGTGTTGCTTCTTCTCTACGGAAAGTCTGTGAAGTAAATGAAGATACAGTGAATGAAGCAAAATGAAGACACAATTCCTAATTTAGCACTAGGTTTCCAATACTATTAATGAAATAAATTTACTGGCTTGCATTTTCAATAATCATCATCTCTAGAATAATTGTATTATCTTTGTAGAGAGGAAAGCATTAATATATTATAACTCATAGACATTAAGATACTTCATTGACTTATGCTTACTATGTATGAGGAATGGGTTCAAGATGTAATTGCTACAGATACATTGTAGGTAGTTGCCTATATAATAATTATTGTCTAGGTAAATAAAAATAGCCATTGAGCGGAGAGGAGGTAATATCATGATGGCACAAACAGAAAGTTTAAGAGTGATTATGAATTCATTTTGTTTAACTTCAAGTTCACAACCCTTAGCGATAATAATTATTTTTTTAATATTTGTTAATAGGCTTATCAGTCACACTATTCTTCTCATTTAAGATTTATAGTCAGATAACTTCAACTCCAGCTTGAATTCCTATGAATATCTATCAATTAATCATAATTTAACTATAATACTATAAGAAGCATAAAAGGAAGTATAATATAATATGACTGATGTATACAAATATGTGCAATATATTTATATGTGTAATACAGTATAATTTAATACTATTAAATTTGTGATTATTTTGTTTATAGATTTGATATAAAATAGTAACAACACTTATTTACTAGAAAGTTAAATCAAATCAAATACTTATTTTTTAGATATTTTATAATAAACTGAACATTGTTTGAAAAATTATAAAATAATATATATACATATATATAATAGACTATAGATTCTCCCCAACTATCTGTCTCTCTGTTTTACTCACCTTTGTGGAAAATTGAATTTGGGAGAATCTCAGATTCATTTTTAGGAGGCTCAAGATTACTCCTTTGATTGATTTCCATTGATCCATGTGAATGCAAGGACAGAAGGTAATTTTGGTTTCTGTCCCTCATACAATAGGCCTACATAGTCAAGAAATAATGGAAATGCAAGGTTAAATGGAAAAAACCTTATGGCAGTTTGAATATTCATTCCTCCATTTCACAATATTCACAACAATAAAAGTAGAGCTACATAGATATTTTCTGAAATAAGTAAGTTTTTATCTTTCTACAAGTCCCAGCGTCTAATAAACTAAATACAACTTAAAGAAAAAGAAACAGTTTATTAACAGGAACAAAGATAGAATGTATTTCTGAGTTATACTTAGTCTAGGAATTAGAAAAAATTTTAAGACACTTTATAAATTCTCAATATTATAATGGAATTTAATGCATGTGAATAAAATCAACTACATAATAGACCATATTTACTATGAAACTAGTTTCTTTAAAAAAGAAACAAATAAAATACTTATAAAAATGGCTATAAATCTTGATAAAATATATTTTATTTCCCAAAGACTTTTCCTGAAAACAGTGATCTTGCATATGATAATTTGTTAAAGTTTTAAATATTAATGGTCATTTAAGAGGTTAAGTCTTGAATGATATAAAGATGGTGCTATG
>PVKC010048805.1:0-10821 GCA_004027635.1 Crocidura indochinensis | reverse complement strand
ACCACTTTTAACTACTGCAACACTCCAGTATGGGCTAGATGCTTGCCATTTTTTGCTCTAGATTCTCTCTCTCTCTCTCTCTCTCTCTCTCTCTCTCTCTCTCTCTCTCTTTCTCTCTCCCTGTCTCTCTCTTTCCTCTCTCCCCTCTCCCCACTCTCCTCTCTCCTCTCTCCTCTCTTCTCTTTCCTATCTCCCCTCTCTCCTCTCTGTCCTCTCTCTCGAATAAAATTTTTGGTCCACACTCAGCATTGCTCAGGGCTGACTCTGTACTCAGAGTGATGTAGAAGTGGCCTTGGTCTGCTACGTGAAGGCAAGTGCTTTAACACCCCCCCCCCACACACACACACTCTGCTATCTCTTTAGCCCCTCCAGCTAGCATCTTGTGGTCCCTCTTACATTTTACTGTTATTATTATTTGTGATTATTTGTCTGACTTGTAAGTTTATGTGCAGGTAAAGACACAATTATGCCTTTTGGGATCCGGGAGATGCTACAGTGAATATAGTGTTTTCCTTCCATGCAGCTGACCCAAAATCAGTCCCTGGCCACCTTTGGTCCCTTGTACCTGTACGGAATGATCCTTGAGCACCACTGGGTTGGCCTAAAAATCAGAAACAAAAAGAAAATAAATATTCGCATCTTGTTACCTAGCAGCTGACCTCACAGTACATGCTCGATATTTCCTAAGTGAATGTTGAATTTATGAGTTCAGCTAAACTTGTGGTATTCTGTTTCTGATTTGTATTCTTCTAGAATGACTTTTGTTTATATATCTGCCTATAGTAGTATATGTGGTCATTAATATTCTACTTAGTATCAATGATATAATAATCTGTAAGATAAAATTGAGTGCATTTTTTTAGTTTAGTTTTGTTTTGGAGCCATACCCCATTGTACTTAGTGAAGGTGTACTTGGGCTCTGTGCTCAGGGATCATTCCTGGCAGTGGTGCTGGGGATTATACCTGAGTTGACTTCAAGCAAGCAAATTCTTTACCCCTATGCTATCTCTGAACCCAAGTGAATACTTAAATCAGTAGTTATGTCTGAGTCACTTTAGAAATGTGATGTTGGGGCCGGCGAGGTGGCGCTAGAGATAAGGTGTCTGTCTTGCAAGCGCTAGCCAAGGAAGGACCATGGTTCGTTCCCCCAGTGTCCCATATGGTCCCCGCAAGCCAGGGGCAATTTCTGAGCGCTTAGCCAGGAGTAACCCCTGAGCATCAAATGGGTGTGCCCCCCCCAAAAAAAAAAGAAATTTGTGACATTAACTAATGTATTGTACTATATAATATAATTTCATTTTAAGTTTTTTTTTCCTAGTTTGTTATTATGCTACTTCTTACTACACAAACCAATCAACTAATTTTGAAACCTAGTAGTTGTTAATTTTTGGGCCACTCCTGGTGATGTTTCAGGGTTTATTCCTGGCTCCGCACTCAGGGATCACTGCTGGTGGGATCTGGGGAACATATGTCAGCCAGGGATCAAATCTGGGTTGACCATGTGCAAGGCAAGCCCACTGTACTGTTGCTTTGACCTATATTAATATTTTTTAATCATGACAGTAATTTAAGACTTGACATAATCTTAGTTTTTATCAAATAAAAGTAAATATTTACTGTTTTTATTGTGCTATTTTTTTAAGTCAAAATAGAAATACAGGGGCCAGAGGATAGCACAGCATAAGGACATTTGCCTTGCACACAGCTGACCCAGGTTTGATTCCTGATATCCCATATGGTTCCCTGAGCCTGCCAGGAGTAACAGCTTAGTGCAGAGCCAGAGTAAAAGTAACCCCTGTGCATCGCTGGGTGTGGCCCCCTCAAGAAAAGAATAGAAATACAGGGCCCAGGAAGATAGCACAGCGACTTTGCCTTACAAATAGCCGATCCAGGACCAAAGGTGGTTGGTTCGAATCCCGGTGTCCCATCCCATATGGTTCCCCGTGCCTGCCAGGAGCTATTTCTGAGCAGATAGCCAGGAGTAACCCCTGAGCACAGCCAGGTGTGGCCCAAAAACAACAACAACAACAACAACAACAAAAAAAAGAATAGAAATACAAAATAAAGAAGTATTTTCCTATTACTAAGAAATGCAAATGATGTTGCTTTATAGGCAAATAGATGGTGTTTTGTTACATGTTGTTTATTATCTTATTAAATAGAACTAATTCTAATTGATTTTTACTTGTGGATTTTGGGGGTGATTAAATATTTTAAGGAATTTTAATATTAGATCAATTTATGTTTTTACAGATGCAGAAACTGAAATTAGCAGGTTGAATAATATAAACCAGGTAATTCCTTTTAAGAGAGAAAGGTTTTGGCATAGGTTTACCAAGAAAAGGCATTTTACTTGCTTTTGTAATTAAAAAACAAATTCATGTCAACTTACTCTAGACACTTTTATGTGAGCAATTTTGTTTATTAACATAAACTTCATCATAAGTTCATGATAACTTTTAAGGTTCTATAGTTTATAAAGTGTAGTAGTACCTTTGAAGACTGTTTTCACAAGCAGTATGTGTATGTAAACCCAATAGAAGCAAATCATTAAAAAAATACGTTTTCTTGAATTCCCATAGGAAATGATGACAAGTTATTTTGTAAATATATATTTTCAAATTCTCTATAAAAATGTACGTGAAATGAGTGACCAACTTACTATGATCCTAAATTGCACATTTTGATTTCCATTTATTACTGAAGAAATACTGACTAGAAATTCATTGCATGCTAGCTTTTTGGTACAGTTGAAATTTTTCATCTGAAAACACACTTTTAAATTTTTGTAGGCAAATCTTGCTGACGACAATCTAAAACTGAGGACACATGTTCAAGCTTTAGAAAAAGAAAATACATTAATGATTGCAGAAAAGGTATGTGCAAATGATTATAGGTACCAGCTGAAAGCCAGTTGATAACCCAGGTGGAATGTTCATCTAGTTCTTTGGAGTCCTATAGGAAATCACATTGTTGATGCTGGTCAAATCAGACCGAAGTTCAGGCAGGGTTCAGAGTATGAGAGGCTGGCCCAGGCTTACGTTTACAGATAAGGCAGTGGACTTATTGATAGGAATAGGAAAGATCGGGGTTCAGAAGTCCTGACAGAAGCAGCAGACACAGGTGGGTCGGGAGTGTGGAGGGTTCAGTGTTCTGAACGAAAAGTCAGTGGGGCAAGGGAGGGGACCTTGTCAATGGCAGAAATAGATGAGCTCTTTTTGTGATAACTTGAATTTAGCAAGGATGGGGTCAGGTTTTGTACGTGACTCAATATTGTATAAAGGAGGTATTTTTATACTTTTACCATTTAGTGATTCCTTCACTAAATCAGGTAATTAATTGTAGGATAGTTATAAGGAGTTTTAACTTAGAGGCCAATCCTTTTAATGTCAAATGTAATTATTTTACGTATTTGAGGCCATATTCATTGTTTCTCAGAACTTATTTGTGGCTCTGGATCAGGGATTGAATGGGATCAATCTTATTCCTTTCATAAATCTCCAGCCACATAATTCTTACAGTTTTTTTCCTTTTTTTTTTTTTTTTTAATTTGGGCCCTACCCAGCTGTGCTCAGGAATCATTCCTGGCATGGGCTCAGAGGAATAAATGGGGTGCTGGGGATTGAACCTGGGAAAATTCTTGACTGTGTGCACTAGGGTATTGTTCAATCCTCACTTCCTTTCTACCCACTAACAACTAGGACTAGTCCAGTAGTTTTTCTTACATATTTATGTTTCTTTTGCATTCTCTTATTTATGTTACTCTGTTCTCCAATGGGCCTGGGTGTATTTTGTAGTACAAATCTCTCCTTAGATTCCATAAGATCTATGGCTTTCCTTGAACTGTGCCTGACAGCTGTTTTTCCTTTCCTTTGAAAGAAATCCATTTTAAGTAATGTGTTGTAACTTTTTCTTTGACTCTGTATTTGGTTCTGTTCTCAGATTAAAAAAAAAAATGCCAGAAGTACATGGAAGTCTGTGTATGTTTTTAAGATTCACCCTGAAATAATTTTGAGTGGTTCTCCTAATGGGATATAGGTGACTTTAGAAAGATACGGGAGACTGCTGATTCTATTATTTGGTTTTGTTTTGTTCCACATCCACTTATGCTTAGGGCTCACTCCTGGCAAGACTTGGAGAACCATATTCAGTGTCAGTGAATTGAAATGTAGCTGGCCATGTATATCACACACAGAATTTTTTTTTTTTAGGTCAACCCAACTGTCCATACTCCTGGGTCTGTATTCTGGGATCACTCCTGGTAGGGCTAGGGTAGCTAAATGGAGTGCCAATGATTGAACCTGGATCAGATGCATACAGTGCAAATGCTATATTCACTGTACTATATCTTTGACCCACAGAAATTTTATTTTTAATCGAGACACCATAATTTATGATAGTATTGAAGTCATTTTATAATTGTAGAGTCATAGAAATGTAATGTTTAAAATGTCAATGAAAGGTTTGTCATGGCCATGGAGGTGACTCAAAGGGCTACAGTCATTGCCCTGCAAATGGGACCCTTACGTTTGCTTCTAGACACTCCTGAGTACTCCTGTGGTAGCCCAGGAAAAAACAGGCAGAGCTAGTCTCATAGACATCTTTATTGGTTTGAAATCACATTTGAGAAAATATCCCATGCTGGGATTTTGAAGGAAATCCGTAAATTAAAATATAGAACGTACTTTAAAAAGATCTTGATTTTTGGGGCTGGAGCAATAGCACAGTGGTAGGGCATTTGCCTTACATGCGGCCGAACCAGGACAGATGGTGGTTTGAATCCTGGCATCCCATATGGTCACCCAAGCCAGGAGCGATTTCTGAGCACATAACCAGGAGTAACTCCTGAGCATCACCGGGTGTGCCCCCCCCAAAAAAAAACCCAAAAATTTTGATTTAATTTTAAATCAAGAAAGATTGATTTCTAGGAATGTTACATTTGACAGAGGGGAACATCTTATATATCCAGATTTGAAGATGAAGGGAATTTCCTGGACTAGGACTGTGACTCAAGTAGCCATGTACATACATGGCCTGCTTGTGAAGGCCTTGGGTTCCAGTCCTAACACTGTAAGATTCCCCTCTACCTAGCACTGGGGGGTACCCTTAACCCCCTAGATGTGACTCACAAATAAAAACAACAACAAGGATTTGATAGAAATGTATTAGTTTTTTTTTGGGGGGGGGGAGGAGCACATCCACCTGTGCTTTGAGCTTATTTCTGGCTCTGAGTCAGAGATTATTCCTGGCGACTTGGGGCCATATGCAGTTTTGGGGAATGACCCTGCTCAGAGGTGTGAGGCGAGCACCTTAACCATTGTACTATCTCTCTGGCTCCTGATAGGGATCTTTTTAATGTGGGTGGGTGTAGAAGCCTCTTGTTTTCTATTTAGAAAGAACAACTTTACAGTAAATAATGTTGACTTTTTACATTTTTCTATAGTCTGGCTATTTATTGGTGACTAGAGAATAGAAGTGAAGAGCCCAGAAGACTTAGGGCACTGGAGAAAAATAAAGTATGTGTCAGGAGAGGGAGAAGAGATTGAGGCAGGAGTGGGAAAGCACACATATGAGAAGGTTGTGTTTCAAGAAACTGAGCTGAGACATCAGTGATCATAAAATCTTATCTGGGGCTAAATATTTTACTGGGAATTTTCTTTTTCTTTTTTTTTGGTTTTTGTGTCACACCCAGTGATGCTAAGGGGTTACTCCTGGCTATGCGCTCAGAAGTGGCTCCTGGCTTGGGGGACCATATGTGAAACCGGGGGATCGAACCGTGGTCCGTCCTAGGCTAGCGCAGGCAAGGCAGGCACCTTACCTCCAGCGCCACCGCCCAACCCTGGAAATTTTCAATAAAATTATGATTTGTTGAACTTTGCATATTCTTGCTGAAGTATTGTTCAAAATGTTTTCTTTACATTTTTAAAATACATGTATTTTATTATTTTGTTTGTTTTGTTTTTTTGGGCTACATCTGGCGACACTCGGGTTACTTTGTTTTTGTTTTTGGGCCACACCTGGTGGCACTCGGGGGTTATTCATGACTATCTGCTTAGAAATAGCTCCTGGCAGGCAAGGGAGACCCTATGGGACACCGGGATTCGAACCAACCTCCTTAGGTCCTGGATCAGCTGTTTGCAAGGCAAACACCGCTGTGCTATATCTCTAGCCCCTCAGGTTACTTCTATCTCTGCACTCAGAAATTGCTCTTGGCAAACTCGGGGGATCATATGGGATGCTGGTAATCAAGTCCAGGTTGGCTGTGTGCAAGGCAAATGTTCTATCAACTATGCTATTGCTCTGACCCCAGAATACTCTTATATTTATATAAACAAAACATTGCAGGGGAAGGTAAAAACAAACAAAAAAAACCCAACATTGCTTAATATTTTGGTGTCTTCTTCCGATTGACAACTTGATTCCCCCTTTTTGTCATTTAAGGAACAACTTCAGAAAACATTGATAAAATTAAATGAAGACTATGATATACTTAAAAACACAAAAGATCAGAATTTGAGCTCAGAATTACAGGATTTAAGACTTAATTTGGATAAAAAGCAACAAGAACTCGATGAAACCATTAATGAAAAGAAAACATTGATGTCTGAGCTAGAAGAATTGGATAGACAAAATCAAGAGGTCACAAAGGTAATACTCTGTCAAAGGCGATGAAATGGCACCTTCTGCTGGACACAAGCTGAACAATTACAAGTGATTGGTGTGATTCAATTTGGTGATTTAATCCATATTTCAGTTCATCGGTCAGTCACTCTAGCTATGGAGGTTTTTCAGTGCAGTGCTTGATAGTAAATATTTAAGCTGTGTGGGACATTCTGCTAGTTGCTACTGCTCAGCTCTGCTTTCTGATCTAATATTGATCTTGGCTGTGTTCTAGTAAAATGTTATTTCTCCCAAATAGATGATAGGCCTGACTTGGCCCAGAGACTTTTGATATCTGCTTTATGATGCAAGACTGACATCTATTTGTCACCTTTGATTTTGAAAAAAGAAAAAAAAGAAAGAAAAATCGGGTGGTGTCCACGCCTGGCAGTGTTCAGAGGTCACTCCTTGCTCTGCACTCAGAAATCACCTCTGGCAGGCTCGGGGGATCTATGGGATGCTGGGGATCAAACACAGGTCTATCCCTGGTCAACCACATGTAAGGCATACACTTTGCCATTGTGCTATCACTCTGGCCCCTGATTTTGAATTCTACAGTTAAAAATGATGAGAAAAAACAAAGAAAATAAAATGATGTAGATTTGTTGTAAGATTTGTGATTTTTATAGGGGTTAAGTTATTTTGTTGTTGTTTTGGGACATTTTCAAATGGTCTGAGAATTCAATCATTTATATTAAAACTTTTTCTTTAGTAAAATGAGAAAATTTTAAGTGATGCCAATTTTTCTTTCAGCATGTGATCTTAATAAAAGATCAGATGACAAAACAACAATATGAGGCAGAGACTGTCACCAATAAACTGAAAAGTGATTTAAATGCTGAAAAACAGAGAGTTCAACAACTTGAAGAGGATAAAATAAACATTACTAAAGAGTTAGACAAACAGAAGCTGGTCATAAATGATTTGCAGAAGCATGATAAAGTAGAAGGTTTAGTAGAACAGCTAAAAGAAGCACAAGAAAGTATATTAGATATCCAGAAGCAGAACATGGAACTTATGGAACAAATTAAACTAAAGGAGGAAGAGCTTGCTGCTCTCAAGAATGAATTAACTTGTTTTCATCATCAAGATTCTGGCAGTCATTTTGAGGAATTGCTTAAGGAAAGGGACATTGAAGCAAGAAATCTGAAGCAAAAGCTTACAGAAATAGAACAGCTTAATGAAAGCTTAAATAAAAGTGTTTGTGATCTCCAAGCAGAAAATGAAAAGTTAGTTTTAGCATGTGAGGATCTGAGACATGAAGTATCTGAGTCTGTCGCAGGGAATAGTCAGATAGTTCTCGAAAAAACCACTGTTGTAGAGAATCTGCAGGCAGAGAAAGATAAGTTAGAAGTAGAATTATACCAGGTCCAAAAAAGGCTGTCAGAAGACAGGAACAGATATCAGGAGACAATTGAAGAACTTTCTAGTGCACTTACTTTGAGCACCTCTAAGATACAGCTGGAACAGGAACAGTTCAACAAAGTCAGTCAGGAGAAAGACTTGGAGATCTCACAGCTCAGAAAGAACATCGAGCAGCTTGAGGCCAGTCATGGAGAAACCACAAAACGGTTGGCTTCCTGTGTGGAAGAGCAGAAGCATTGGGCACAGCAAACCCAGGATAAAGAACTCTGTATTAAAGAACTACACAAAGTCATTTCAGAATTGCAGGAGCAATTAAAACAAAGTGAACTTGACAAGCAAACCATCGAGGAAAAAGAAAGAATCCTAGGACATATGAAAGAAACAAACAACCACCTGCAAGAAAAACTGGAACGACTTGGGGAGCAACAGAGCCGAGCGGCTCCTTTGGCCCAGCCCAAAACCCCTGATAGCATCAGAGAACTGGAATCAGAGTTGGCAACTCTGACCCTGGTGAAGAATCAACTGGAAGAGGAACTAAAGCATCACCAGAAGAGAATCAGAGACCAAAACCAGAGTGAGACTCAGCTCCTGCAGTCCTTAGAGGAGCATAAAAAAGAATTGGACAAACTAAAGGACCAGCTTGACCAGATGAATAGCACACACACTCAACTCTCCTTGGAGAAAGATGAGCAAATCAAGAACTTGCAAAAAACAGTCGTACAAATCAAAGCCCAGTTGCATGGGGAAAGACAGGGTATTCCAACGGAGAACTCTGATATTTTTCAGGAAAGCAAAGTGCAGAGTCTTAATATAGACAATGAAAGTGAAAAGCATGATTTATCTAAAGCCGAAACAGAAAGATTAGTGAAAGGAATCAAAGAACGAGAACTAGAGATTAAACTCCTAAATGAAAAGAATATCTCTTTAACTCAACAAATTGATCAGCTCTCTAAGGATGAGGTTGGAAAACTCACTCAGATAATCGAGGAGAAAGATTTGGAGATAGAAAATCTACAGGCGAGAATTGCTTCTGCTTCATACTCCCAAGATGCTGTTTCCCTTCAACAGCAGCTGCAGGCCTATGCCATGGAAAAGGAAACCGTGTTGGCTGTTTTGAATGAGAAAACAAGGGAAAACAGCCACTTAAGGACAGAATATCACCTCTTGATGGATATAGTTTCTGCTAAGGAAGCTGCCCTCCAGAAGCTGCAAGATGAAAATAAAAAATTATCCACTAGGTTTGAAAGTAGTGGACAAGATATGTTTCGAGAGACTATTCAAAATTTATCTCGTATTATTCGCGAAAAAGATATCGAAATTGATGCTCTGAGCCAGAAATGCCAGACCCTGTTGACAGTGCTCCAGGCATCCAGTACTGATAACGAGGTCGGAGGAGTTAATAGTAATCAGTTTGAGGAACTGCTCCAGGAACGTGATAAATTAAAACAACAAGTCAAGAAAATGGAGGAGTGGAAGCAGCAGGTGATGACCACGGTACAGAATATGCAGCACGAGTCCGCCCAGCTGCAGGAAGAATTGCAACAACTTCAGGTGCAAGTTTTGGTAGACAGTGATAATAATTCTAAGTTACAGGTGGACTATGGGGGCCTGATCCAGAGTTATGAACAAAATGAAGCCAAACTCAGAACTTTTGGACAGGAATTAGCTCAAGTTCAGCACAGCATAGGGCAGCTCTGTAGCACCAAAGACCTTCTTCTAGGGAAGCTAGGTAGGATTTCACCTCAGCTCTCTTCTGGAACATCACCTGCTTCCAAGCCAGCAGAGCCCCCTCCTGCAGTGGAGTCTAATCTCTCTTTGGACACTTCTAGATGGCTTCAACAAGAAATAGAAGGGCTAAGACGGTCAGTGCAAGAAAAAGAAGCAACCATTAAAACTCTCCAGGAAAATAACCACAGATTGTCAGATTCCATTGCTGCCAGTTCAGAGCTGGAGAGAAAAGAGCATGAGCAGACCGACTCAGAACTGAGGCAGCTAAAGGAGAAGCAAGAAGTTTTACAGAAGTCACTTAAGGAAAAAGACCTTTTAATCAAAGCCAAAAGTGATGAGTTACTGTCTTCTAAAGAAAATCTCACTAACAAACTGGATGAAAATGAACTTTTGAGGCAGGCGGTAACAAACTTGAAGGAAAGAATATTAATACTGGAAATGGACATTTGTAAACTAAAAGAGGAAAATGAAAAAATTGTAGCAGCATCCCGAGAAAAAGAAACTGAATATCAAGCATTGCAAGAGACTAATACCAAGTTTTCTATGATGCTTCGAGAAAAAGAATTTGAGTGCCACTCGCTGAAGGAGAAGTCTGTTGCCTTAGAACAACTACTGAAGGAGAAAGAGGAGGTATGATTGGAGGGATTATTGGAGATGTGGGGAGGGACTAAGGGGTTACACTTTGTTCGTTTAGAAATATTGGCATCAAAGTATTGTGATTCATCTAAATAAATTTTCTTAGAGGCATCTGGAAGTTTTTCTTCCCAGTTACTACATCCCCCAATTTTTTTTTGGTTTTTGGGTCACACCTGGCAGCGCTCAGGGGTTACTCCTGGCTCTACGCTCAGGAATCGCTTCTGATAAGGTTCAGGAGACCATATGGGATGCCAGAATTCAAACACCGTCCTTCTGTATGCAAGGCAAACACCCCACCTCCATGCTGTTTCTCCAGCCTCCTCAAATTTTTTTAATACTTAATTAAGTTTGACAATTTAGAGAAAATAGTTGTGTTTTATTTATTTATTTATTTTGGAGAGAGTGCCACAACTCAACAATACTTAGGGCTTA
>PVKC010048804.1:0-10830 GCA_004027635.1 Crocidura indochinensis | reverse complement strand
AAGGGGAGAAATAGGGATTAATTTACTAAGGCGGTCATTGTTTAATGTTTCCCCTAATTTGTTTAGATATTTCTTATTCCAGCATGGTTTCTACTCTCCAAAGCTCAATGTTTCTATCCACTTGATCCCGCAACACTGAGTGACAGAACTCGTTGCCATGGAAACAATGGAACAGCTACAGGCCCAACACAGTGACTTTCCATGACTCTAGGAGAATTAGATCTAATGGAAAAATAGAATTTGTCACTAAATAGCGATGTGACCTTGGCAAATGATTGTACCTCTCTGATCTTCAGTTTCCTCATCTGAAATTATTATTATACTAACTCCTTCTCAAGAATGATTTTTTAAGAATTAAATGAGACAACTGTTGAAATGTTTGATCTGATCTCTGAGGTTACAGGTGTTCAGTAAATTTTCAATACTTCTTCAAGTATATGATATTATGCAGTCATTCACACAGTCTTTCATTTGTTTCACAATGTATGTTACAGACATTGGTCTTGATGCCAAAGATGAAATAGCAAAAAAAAAAAAAAAGAATACTGACAAATATTCTCCCTTCCTGGAACGTACATTCTATTGAGAGAGTCAGACAATTAACCTGCATGCCTGTGAAATGCATTTTTGATAAATGCTATTGAGGCATTTACATCAAGGCAGGAATGGCATGTGGTTGGGGTGAAGTGAGCTGCTTTAGATAGCACCCCACAGGAGGAGGAGACATTTGAGAAGAGACTAGAAAGGTATGAGACTCAAGTCTTGTGACTTGTGAAGAAGAGCAAGGGCAGAAGGTGAGCAGAATAGCAAGTAGGTTAGCAAGAGGGGCCAGATAGAATGAGTGAAAACACTCATAGGTCTTATCAGAAGGAATCAAGGGAGCCCATTGCATCCTGGCCCTGTGGAATGGTGAAAAAAAAGAAGGTCTTATGAGCTGTCACTGAAAACAGAAGAGTCTTTCCCAAAACTGAGGAAGTCCAAGAGTCTTGACCCCTGTAAGAGAATCTCAGCTCTGCTCTGCTCCAGCTCTATGACCCCAGCCCAAAGCCAATGAGATTCCCCAACCATGAGCAGCAACCACACCTTAGACCTGTAGGATTTCAGTTTCTGCCTGATTCTAGAAGAATCAGACTCCTCATTTCAAATATAACCCCTAATAAGTCATACACTCATTAAAGCTCGAGAAGCTACAGTAGTTTAGGACTATTCATTCATTCCTCTGGGTCTTGGAAACCCAACCTGTAAAATGTTTATAATAAAACTAGCTCCCTCATAAGTTTGTCTGAATTTTTAAATAAACTTTTATAATGAAGTGCTTAGCCTAGTTCTGAAGACATTCTGTTTACTCAATAAGTCTTAGCTTTGGCATCTAAAATCTGGTGGGTAAACAAATTGGGTTGGGTGGAAGATCAGGAGAGAGATCCTCAAGGTCTAAATTAGAGTAAAATCCACATGATGCTCAGGGAATGTTCCTTCCGAACTCCTGGGAACCATCCCTGTTGTTTGTCACTGTCCTTAATCCCACTTGGAACGTGTACAAGAGGGATGATGCTCATAGCAGCTGCACCTGCTCCTGAGTCTGCTCACAGACCTGGCATTTTGGATAAATTATAAAGGCACCTTCACAGAAATAGAGAGCATAGGCAGCCCTGAGGAGTCTGCTATATAATAATGAGGGTAGGAGGCAGTGCCCCACCCACCTACTTTGTCCAATCCCCTGATGAATCATAGCCTTCATTAGTGGTTTTCCTAGATGAAGGACTAGCTAATTCTGGAGAGGCTCCATGTTATGTACTGATCTGGACATCATTTTTTCATAGGCAACACAGTGTTTCTCATGCCAAGATGGTAACTACTAAGTCCACTTCTACCTCACTCTAAATCTCTAACCCACAAACTATGTAGAAACACAAAATTTATTTGTTAAGTATGATCTTGTTCAGTGAAGCACTGTTGGCAACTACTGTTGGAGTGGACTCTCACTGACACACTCTGATTTCCAGCCCCAGTTCAGTCCCATTTCATCCTCATTCCCTTAACATTCTGAGATAAAGTGGGTACAAGAGGATCCACTCTACAAGGACATTATAAGAATAAAGTAAAGTAAGATTGTGATATAAAGAACTTTTTTTTTTTGGTTTTTGGGTCACACCCGGCAGTGCTCAGGGGTTACTCCTGGCTCCATGCTCAGAAATTGCTCCTGGCAGGCACGGGGGACCACATGGGGCACAGGGATTCGAACCGATGACCTTTTGCATGAAAGGCAAACGCCTTACCTCCATGCTATCTCCCGGGCCCCGAACTTTTAAAGATTTAATCGTATGACTGGAAGCTAAAAAAACCTCAGGAGGATACACAGAAGAAATCATCCTGGACACAGACCCTGGTAAAGTTTGGGGTGAAACACCTAACTCAGATGCAACAAATTATAAAACAAAATGGTAGGACTACACCAAACTGAAAAGTTGCTATACTTAGCAAAACTCTTGTTCAACAAAATGAAAAAGTCAACCAGATTCATGGGGGAAAGCATGGGGGGATTAATATAGGGAAATGTATGAGGAACTTCTACATGTCAAAGGACTTCTACAAATCAATTAAGATGTGTGAAGCAGAGCTCTCTTCCAAAGAAGATGCACATGTGGACAAGAGATACATGTAAAGTATTATTTATAGCCTTTTTTTACTTCTAATTAAATTATAGAATCAATCTATATAGCTCTACCAAAGTAAAACAAAATAATACACAACTGCTTAGTATCATTCTAATAATATTAACAGTTATACAAATGTCATTATTGTTTGGATTTCTAATTGTGCTGTGTGTTGAAGGGGTTTTGTGTGTGCGTGTGTTTTAAGGGAATATGAAAAGGGCTATTTCTGTTAGTAAGGTCACAGAATAATAAAATGGAACTGTAGCTAATCATGACGAAAATAAAAGGAAGCAAGCAATTCAGGAGAGATTTCTGAAATAGGATTTTGTAAACTCTTATGTACAAGCATGAAAGGACAAAGAGAGTCAGAAATTTTGACATACTTTCATAAAATGGGTAGTGATGGCATTGCATTAAGTGGGGAATGTATAGAAAGACTCAGAAAACTTTTAAACTTTGGGGTGTACATCTCCTGAATGAGACATGTGTACTTGCTTAGAATTTATAAATGTTCTAAAATTAGCATACTTCCAGGCAATGAAAAGTGCAATAAAAAATGAAGTACCAGAATAACTAGAATTCAAAAGACCAGAAATACCAAATGCTGGCGAAGAGTGGAGGAACTGGAACTCTCATTCATTTAGATCTCATTGATCTAAATCAGGGGTCTCAAACTCATGGCCCATGGGCCGTTTCTGGCCCTCCATACAACATTTTGTGGCCCTACCCTAGAGGAATCTTTTTTTGTTTTGTTTTGTTTTAGTTGTTTGGGTCACACCCCCCAATGTTCAAGGCTTACTACTAAGTTTGCACTCAAGGATCACCCCGACTTTGCCTCCTGCGGCCCCCAGGTGAATTGAGTTTGAGACCCCTGAAAATCAATATGACAACTTTGGGAAAATGTTTGCAAGTATTTACTAGAGCTAAAATGTTTAGTTAATTCCACTCCTGATTACATACCCAATCTAAATAATAACTCACAAAGTCTTCTGTATGAAAAAATATCCCTGGTGATCTTATTTATAGTCAGAAAACTGAAAACAAACTCAATGTCCTAATAAAATATATAATATGTTCATACTATGCATTAGTGTATAACAATGAAAAGTAGAACAATACTTACTATCATAATGAAAAATACCAAAAAGAAATAGCGAATTAATGCATTTATGACGTACAAAAACAGGGAAAACTAATTTAGAGGTTATGAGAGTCATGGTGGTGATTAAATTTGAGGGAAATTATCTATGAGAGCATACAAGCCTCTTGGTGGGACTTGTTGGCAAGAATGTTCTACATCTTGATCAGAGAGATGGTCATCTAGAGCTATACCTATGCAAAACAAAAAAGCAAAAAATATTGAGCTACATATTTTATTTTTTGTTATTTTTGGGGTCCACACCCAGTGATGCTTGGAGGTTATTCCTGGTTCTGTGCTCAGTGGATTATAAGGAATGCTAAGGATCAAAGCTGGATCAGCCACATACAAGGCAAACTCCCTACCTAATGTGCTATTGCTTCATCGCCTAGGTTACATATATTCAATGCATTCCACTTGTTTTGTGAAGGCTGTACCTCAGTAAAAAATCATTTTATAAATAACACAAGTGAAATGTTTTGCCAACTCCTGAATACAACATACTTGAACAGATTAAGCAAGCCCTGGATGCACTGAAACTACATATGTTAAAGTGATTATTTACTATTCAAGTAAGTTGTTGGCTCTAATAGGACTATCAAATATTGTTAAGGTCATTCTCGGAATTAATTGTGGATTTTGTGTTTACTGTGGTCCCAGAGGAATCGGTAATAGGCTTCAGGCGGAGCTAAAAAGAAGCCTTAGGAGAAGGGTGTGCCTCATAAACTCTCATTATGAACCCCTGGGGAGCTTGAAAGAGCTGATTGGATAACACACAACTGCTATTACAGAGAACCAATGAAGCTCTTTGCCAGGCCCAATTCAAGATGTCTGGCTCCTAATGTGTCCCAAAAGATAAAGACTCTCTTTGCTATCCACCTCAATAGTGACCCACAAGCTTAAATTCCCAATAAGGATAGCAGATGAGATGTCACCCCTAGATGAAAGAGAAGTGGATTCTTCAGAGTCGTGTTTGGTTAAGCTGCTATTTAATCTGGACTCACCTTTAGCAGGTGCAAGTAAAAAAGTAGCTTAACCGAAGATAGACATCTTGGTCATAGAATATGATTGGCTCCTTCTATGATTCTATAGTGCATGTTTCTCTATCATAGGCTTATCTGACATTGTTAGCGCAAACAATAGGTATCAAGTACACTGCACAGCAAGACAGAAATTGGTCCTGTCCATATAGAATGGCCCTTACGAACAGAGAGGAAACAGGATGTGTTCTGATTGAGTTTAGTGATAATTAGGACAATTCAGGAGGTGGCCATTTGAGATCGGTTGATCACACACTGAGTCTCTGAGGAGGTGACATTTAAATCGAGGCTTGAATAATGGGAAGAAACTAACCACCCCAACAGCCAAGGAGAGAGCCAGGAAGTACAAGTGCAGAGAAGAGGAGGTTTGTTGGTTCTTCCTCCGCAAGGGCAAACGCCTCCCTATTACTTTGTACTATTTGCTGGTAAAAGCAGGAGGCATTTCCCCCTGGTTTTTCATCATTTCTCAGAAACAGAAAAAAGAGTTTCGCCACCCCCAAACACTAGCATTTAGGAACTAGACAATTTAAGGGTGAAAACTCAACATGGGAACATAGAAACCTTGAGTTTAGAATGTATTTTCTCAGAAAGGTGGTGCATTGACCTAGAGACAGCTCCAAGGGGATATAACCCATGAATATCAATTCTACAGGGGTCCCTAGGTGAGAAGATGTGCACAGAAATAGCAAGGATTCTCAATCCTGGGGTTTCCCCTTCTCCCATATTCCCTCCATATCCAGGGATTATACCACCTCTTGGTAAATCTCACACTGGATTGCTCTTACTACTTTGCATGCCACTCTCTGCTCACTAACCCCTGGTTTCTTTGTGTCTATTTATTTGCAACTTGGTTTCACCCAAAACAAAGATTGCCTTATATGTAAACCTGGGTGGAACAGTTTTAGGATAGCCTGAGCTATCTGCGCTTAGTCTGTTCTCACTCCTCTGCCTGGGAATGGTTTCTATACTCAATAAAAACAGTTATGGAAGGAAGTTTGTTCTCCATATGAGGTAGAAGATTATCAAACTAAACGTGTTTCATCCTCAGCCTGGTCTGGATTATTTCATGCAGGGACTCTGCTTTAAACTCACTTACTTGGGGTTGAAGATACAGTGCATGGGGTGACTTTACAAATATGAGTTGTTGAGAGCAGAGAACATGTTGATCTTTTTGTTTTTTTTTTTTCAGGGGTTTATTTTGGGGGGTGGGCCACACCTGGTGTTACTCAGAACTTAATTTGGCTCATTCAAGACAAGAACTCTACCCGCTGTGTTATTGTTCTGGTCCCATATTATGGTGCCTAGTGCATTGGTTGGTGCTCTGTGAATGTTGGAGAAACAAATGTCTGCACATGTGTGTGAGTTCAGGCATCAATTCAATGCAACCAATGAATTCAATGCAAATAGAGAATTCTTATATGTGCTGATATTCCTCCAGATGCAGAGGAATCACAGTAAACAGAAGAGAAAAGAAATGCCTGACCTTATCAAACTTGCATGTACTGGAGACAGGGGTAAACACAGTAAAATCAGTAAAGATGTTGTACAGTGGGGGTTACTGTGGAATGAAGGAGAATGAAAGTAGAAATTGAAATGGTGAGGGGGAAGCAGTGTAAGCCTCTTACTGATGTAGACATAGTCAGTCTTGTTAGGATTTAGTCTTGACTCAGGTAGCTCTGAACAAGGGACAACATAATCTGACATTCTTTTAATGGATTGGAAAAAATCTCAATTTGGTTTTAGAACCAAGGGCAAAAACATCTATCCTTATAGTATTATAAGCACAAAAAAGAAAATCCTACTTAGGGTAAGAATAAAAGAACCAGATGTCTAGGATCTCTCTGAATTCTGTGGAGAAAATTTAGCAGTTCAAACAGTAGTACAACAGGACTGGTAATGAGTTTACCTGCTTCCATCCCTCATTATTCATTTTCCCCAAGTTTGATTGGGTATAATTGACACGTAACATTGAATTAGCCTTAGGCATTCAACATAATGATTACTCAGTTGTACAATAAATATATGTGTATATATGTAAATATATATATCACAAATGATCAACACAGTTTAATTAACATGCATCACCTCACAGAGTTACAAAAGATTTTCTTGTGAAGAGAACTGTGGGGCTAATTCTCTTAGAAATTGTAAAATATAAAAAAATAAAATTGTAAAATATACAACCAGGTATTAACTCTAGTCACATTCATTTACGAAATCAGATATCCAAGAGTGAACCTTCCAGAGAGTGAGTACTGTCCAACTCTTGTCTCCCCACCACCACCACCCATACACACCACCACCAATCTAAGGTTATTTCACAGGCTGCAGTTCTCTGTCAAGGATTGAGCATGGAGACAAAGGAGAAAAAAAATGGGCTTGTCTAGATGTGAAAATTGCCCCATAGAATTGCTTTTGAGTGGTGGTCCCACCCAAGAAGGAGCTGGGAAGCTCACATGTATTCAGAGAGATTTCACTCATGACCATTTCTTTCTCCTTTCCAGAAGCAAGCAGTCCTTTTTCTTTAGAGCCAATATTGAAATAAAATCATATAAAACTCACACACCTTCTATCTATTGTCTCTTGACTTCCTCTTATAGTCATGGTTCCCATTCACTGGCTCTCTTCTAGTCTCCAGGTTCACAATAACCATCAAAAATCAATTTCTTTGAGAGGTTTCATGTTTTTTTTTCCAGTTGCCTTTGCTGCTCACAGAGAAAGCTCCATTTAGTATTTCATTTTATTTTATTATTGTGAATTACAAGTCCTTCATAGTAGGATTTCAGACATATAGTAACAGTGAATTAAGGCCATTCCCACCAACAGTGTTGACCTCCTTCCACCAAAGTTCCCAGCATCCATCCCATACCTCTACCTTTAGCCCCCCGGCCTACCAGTGTAACAGGTCCATTTTATGTTTAGATTATAAATCTCCATTTCTGTTTCTCTGTTCTTTCTTCTAAGCAGTCTGAGCCATGTCAAACATTAGTACCTCATGTTCTACCATGGACATGTTTTTACTTGACTGTTGAACTTTCTTTTGAGTTACTGAGGTTTAGGAGCAGACTGTTCTGCATAACAAGCTTGTCTCTTCCCGGCTGCCCAGGAGATATGACTGAAGACCCATCATTTCCATTATAACCATGATGGTGGCTCATGGCTAATACATTCACGTTATTCTTAGGACATCTGCAGGCATTTTGTGGTAAAATTTTGTGATAAAAAATGCTCTCTTACTCTATCAGAGTTTCTAACGTGCAAAAGTCATCATTTCCATCTTTTCATTATCAGGGCCTTTGTGATCATATCAGATACATCCAGAAAACTGAGGATAATCTCCTCTTCTCATGATCCATAAATTAAGCTCAGTTCCAAAGTCTCTGTAGATATGTAAGGTAAGATGTGCATGACTTTGAAAGCAACGTTCAGCTTTCCAAAGAAACCAGTGTATTTTCTCTTGAGTTTGAGCCAGTTTAGGCTGCAAAACTATCACTTAATGTGGAAAGAGTCCATAGAACATATTCTTAAATCCACATCTTATTTCTGAAGAACACACAAGCCCTAGCTTTCTACTTACCTAATTAGCAGTTATTTCTTTCTAATTCTTTAGCATTTTTAAATTTGGATGACAGTACAGAGTGGAGGTTAGGATCACAGATTTTGGATTCAGACAGTTTGGGTCTTACAGGCTGACCTTTCCACTTACTAATCAAACCCTATAGTTCACTTGATTTGTCAAAAGCAGATAATACAAGCACCTGTTTCAGACACGACTGTAAAAATTAAAGGAGATAATGAATGCATCATGCTTTCAGTGCAAGGTCACTGCACGATAAACAATGCTCTCCCCATTAGGATTGCAGACGAGTTCCTTACATCTGGCACAACACCCATTTTACCTACGTGCCTCAATTAACTGCTACATTTTTATTTGGCTCCTTTCAAAGTGGCTGTAGATGCAGAGAAAGAAACTCAGTGGATCTTCACACTCAACTCTTCGTTTTAAAAGTGTTTTTGTCAAATCATTCCACAGATCAGACACCTAAATCATTTTTTTGCAAGTTGTCCATGCCTTCCTTCTTTATTTTTTTCCATTTTTGATTAACATCACTCTGCTTCCAGAGTAATTATAGCCTATGTGTTCGGTCTGTATTTTTCAGTCCTCTAAGAAGTCTACTTCATGCCTATGTACTCTGGGTCTTCTCCCTGGGTTAGCAAAGAACTGTGATATTTGCAGGTTCTTATGGAAAATATGAAATTGTTCTTCCTGTTAATCTTCACTATGTCTCCAGTGTAATTCTGCAGAAAACACTTCAGTCCTGCACTCCTTGGACATTACATTTGTGCATGGGCTACCACCCCAATGAAGTCACGGAGTGTTCTGGAAGTTGGCGGTCCATGCCTGAACAATATAACAGAAAACACAATAGGCAGTGACCTTACTGAGTGATTCAAGTTTGAATGAATCACCATGGACCTGCAAGAAGCAGTCATCTGTAACAAGTGCCAGTTATACTATGTAGAGGCCAATGCTTCAGTGTATTTTACAGCCCTGCTTAAGACTAACTAGAGTAAACATGACAAGTCTTTTCTAACAGAGATCAGTTTATGCTGAACTTTAACCTAGATCATCCCAGCATGTCCAGCCTCACACCCAGTCCCCCCACTTTCTCCACTCTATCACCATTCCTACACTTACACTATAAAGAATTTTATATTTAATATAAATGATATTTATTATATAATATATTAATTTGACATTCATTCCCTACAAATTTAGAAATATTTCTTAAAATATTTCATACCCTTAATCTTCATATATTTAAAGAGATATGTCATTTCTGCCCATCCAGATAATAAACCCCACATTGTAGAAGTAGAGGACAAAAATCTCTTTATCTCATGGAAGGCAGAGTCCCTTCTCAGCTTCAAGGTGGTTTGTATTTTATTAGTAACCCCTTCCTTCCTCTATGCCAGAAACTGGCCTAAAAGTAGGCATATAATAAAGCTCTGTCCAAGGAGACATGAGGGGAAATCTGCTAGAAAGTTTTCACTTTGCTTACAAAACAACAGACGCTCATAAGAAGAAAGTCTTTGTTTCCTCACTTTTGTTTCTGCCTGGGGTATTGAGTTTAATGCTTGGAGCAGAGACCACTTTTCCCCATCAAGTAAGTCCAAAATCATTCTGGAGACACTGAACCCCACTCTAACATCAATAAGCTGCTAAATAAGCATTTTATTTTGTGCTATATTTAAATACTCGTACTACTAAAGGTAAATTTTTAGGCACTTTGTTACTTGCCACTAAATGCATTCTAAATGATACTTCCTTTTTGAGATAAAAATAAAATGAAATAAAAAATACAACTCCTTTTTAAAATTTATTTAAGCACCATGGTTACAAATACTGGTATGTTTGTAGTTGGGTTTCAGTCATAAAAAGTATACCCCCTCTTTTACCAATGCAACCTTCCTGCCACCAATGCCCCCTTTTCTTTCCTCCCCCACCTTCTGTCTATCTTCGAGACAGGCATTCTATTTCTCTCACTTACTACCATTGTCATAATTTTTATTTCTCTAATTGCACTCACTACTCTTTGTGATAAGCATCATATCATGGGCTGGTGGTCCATTCAAACCTCATCTATTGTCTCTGGGTATTATTACCATGCTATCTTTTATTTTTCTTAAATACCACAGATGAGTGAGACTATTCTGTGTCTATCTCTCTCCCTCATTTCACTCAGCTTAATAGTTTCCATGTGCATCCATGTATAGGAAAATTTCATGACTTCATTTTTCTGACAGCTGCATAGTATTCCATTGTGTATATGTATAACAGCTTCTTTTTTTAATAATTTATTTTATTTAAACATCTTGATTACACACATGATTGTGTTTGGATTTCAGTCATGTTAAGTACACCACCCATCACCAGTGCAATATTCCCATCATCAATGTCCCAAATCTCCCACCTCCCCACCCAACCCCCGCCTAG
>PVKC010048803.1:0-10817 GCA_004027635.1 Crocidura indochinensis | reverse complement strand
GAACAAGGAGAAGAACCATGGGTGTTAAAGAGAGAACTCCCAAAGCAGAGGAATGCAGGTGAGTCTCTAAGGTCAGAGAGGAAGAAAGAAGGTTCCAGAACTTGGAGCCCAAATGATGAGCTCCGGGTTATCTTTGAACACATCTTGGAGATGTGTTCTGAACACATCTCGTTTTGAGAGGCCTTAAACTTTTGGAAGTAATTAAAAAACAGATGGTTGCTGTACCTTATGTGCCTCCCTCCAAATATCACACTCAGATAAATCTTAGTTTCCTGCTTGACTTTTATAGAGCAACATTTGCTGGGTGTTGATAGAATACGATAAACATGCTCATCCTGGATATTTAATTCTCTTGTTTTCTCTCCATTCAGCAGTGCTCATTGTTCATCTCCTCGGGTACCAATTAGTAAATGAGTATTTATTGTTGATGTATTCTTCTTTTCAAAAGCATTTATTATCCTGATATGTACCAGTGATATTATTTGGGGAGGAAGGCAAGTATTCAGGGTTTACTCCTGTCTCTGAGATAAGGGATCATTCCTATCAGTGCTCAGGGAACCCTATGAGGGCTACTGGGAATTGAACTCAGGCCAGCTGCACGTAAGCATTAGCCCTACTGCTGTACTATCAATTCAGCCCCTTGGACCACTCACATTCTAAGCATAGGAGTTTGAGAAGCAACATAGCTCTTCCTGAAACAAAAGATCCAGTTAGCAAAAGAATACAACCAGCATTCTGAAAAATTCTTTACTTACATGGTATAGAGACTGACAGGGAGATCTATTTTAAAATGGGCAATCAGGGACCTGAGCGGTGGTGCAAGCACTAGGTCCTTTGTCTTGCACTCGCTAACCTAGGACAGACTGCGGTTCAATCCCCAGCATCCCATATGGTCCCCAAGCCAGGAGCGATTTCTGAATGCATAGCCACAAGTAACCCCCTGAGCATCACCAGGTGTGGCCCAAAAACAAACAAACAAACAAATGAAATAAAATAAAATGAGCAGTCAGAGTGTGCCTCTTTGAGGAGGTAAACATTTGAATAGATAAAGTGAAATAGACTTTTCAATGATGGGATGGCATGAGTGATGGGTTATGAGATATTTTCTGATCAAGAAAACAGGTTTCAAGCCTGTGAGAAGAGAGCAACATACGTAGTGAAATCAGAGAACATCAAGGGAATCAATGGAATCAGAGAAATTGAGTGAGGGAGATCAGCAGATAAAGAAAGAAGATAGCCAGAGGTAAAACTGTATAGGTCTATGAGATTATGGATTCTTCTCTAAAGGAAATAAATGAGAATAGGGGGTATCCTAAGGGTATCCCCTTAGGCACTATATTTGGGGGTCAGGAGATGCAGGACTAAAACCGAGAAACAGAAAGCTTAGTCTTTTCGGTAAGAAGAGACCTAAGTGATGTCTCCAAAAGTGAAAAGTAAGCAGTGTTTCTGGGTTTTTTTGTTTGTTTGTTTTGATTTGGGGACCACATTTTTGTGCTCAGGGCTTATTCCTGGCTTTTTGCTCAGGAATCACTCCCAGTGGACTCAAGAGACCATAAGGAGGATTGGGATCTAACCCAGGTTGACCTCACTCAAGGCAAATACCCTACTCACTGTACTAGCTCTCCAACCCCACAAAATGTTTTGAGAAGGAAGCTATGACGTTCAATAGACTAAAAGAAGTGTAAAGTCAGGGTGTAGTCATAGCACAGAGGGTAGGGTGTTCTTGGGTATCCCACATGTTCCCCCAGCCTGCAGGAGTAAATTCTGATCACAGAGTCAGAAGTAACCCCTCAGCACCACCGAGTCAGGACCAAAAACAAACAAAAAAAAGGAAACATAAAGTCAGCATTGCCCCTACTTTTCCTAAATATCCAAAGTTTTAATGGGAAGTTTTGTTAATATCAATTTTATTTCACCAGAGATAAGAAATAGCTGTAATCTTAAACTCTGGGAGGAAAAGTAGAAAAAATAGACCAGAGCAAGAAAAATCAGCATTGGTCATGGAAGCAGAAGTCAAGGAAAAGCATATACAAACCAGGGGCAAGTGGAAAGTAGCAGAAGAGGATATTGTATAGGAAGTATTTGCTTGCAGGTTTTGCCACAAATATAAATTAATACATTGACATCAGCATGTACCACTGGTGACACACATTTAGCTGTGGTTTAATTAATGCAAATAGCAGGGACTATGTCAAGATGTCAAAGTGATGAAAGGTTTTTGGTTTTGGTTTTGCCTGTGGGCTGATAGTATTCTTGGAGGATATATAGGTTCTCAGCTTAGCTCTCTAAGTACATGATATATGCTAAGTGAAGACCATAAGCAGGCTTTTAATGAACTAGTGGTTGGAAAATTCATGGCTCATGCAATTAACTATCCTGAAGTGATAGCAACATTCAGCATTGTAAACATGGGAAGCAATCACTTGACTGTGTGTTCCCAATTTAGATTTTAAAATGTAATATAAATTCCAAGTAATTTTCCTAACAAACATATTTGCCTTATATGCTACATAAAAGTCTGATACCCAAGCTTCAACTCAACAGAGGGTACCTCTGTACCACTCTATTCCTTAAGAAATGTATAAAGAGAGGCCAGAGAGATAGCACAGTGATAGGACACAGTCTTGTACACAACCAACCTGGGACAGACCTGGCTTTGATTCCTGATATCCCATATGGTTCCCTGAGCCTCCCAGGATCAATTTCTGAGTGCAGATCCAGGAGTAACCCCCTAAGCTCTGCCAGGCTTGTGCCCCCCAAAAAAGAAATGTGTAAAGAGTCAAAGAGATAGTGTAACAGTAGGGCACTTGACTTGCATGTGACCAACCACAGTTCAAGACCAGGAACTTTCAGGATTAAACACATAGCATAGTACCATAAATAATCTCTGTGCACTGCAAGGGGTCACCCCACCACCACACACACAAAATAGTAACGATTTTAAAAATAAAACAAAAATATTATTAAATTGTTAATATTTTGAAGTATGTTTGTTTTTCTTGTTTATAGACATCCAGAGAGCCAGAAACATGGAGATAAGCCAAGAAGACAAAGATAAAGGTTTGAGAAAAATTTTATTTTTCAACATTCAGGAGACCCAAGAAAGAAGTAAAACATTAGAAGAGGTATTTAATATGGCCACAAAACCTTCAAGAAAAATATTTCACAAGTGTGGCTGCTTTGGAACAAGTGGGTCCGCAGTAACTATTAGTAATAGAAGTCATGTAAGGAAAAAATCTAATGGTTGCAGTGAGTGTGAGTTCCTTAATGAGAAATCTCAGGCCGGGGAAAAATCCTATGAAAATGATAAAAAGAAGAAATTCCACAGTCATAGTGAGAACTTTATTCAATATCAGAAGAAATCAGCCTTGGTGCCACTTCTTGGATGTAATAATTGTGAGAGTTCCTTTTGTAAGAAGTCAGCCACTGTTACATGTAAGAGTGGTCAGACCATCCTCTCTGAAGAGGATGAATCTGGGCACTTCTTCAATCAAAAGTTAAAGTTTAATCCTATATTTAGTGATAGGAAAGCAGAAGACTCCAGTAAAGATAGGAAATCCTCTTGCATAAAAACAAAATATGCACAACAGGAAACGCTCACAGAAAAGAAACACAAGGAATCAAACCTTATTCAACATCAGAGAAGACACAGAGAAGGCAAATCCAAGGAGGCGAATGGAAATGATGAAGCCTTACAGAAGCCAAACCACACTCCAAATGGGAAAATTTTTGTAGGAGAGAAAATCTTTGACTGTAAAAAGGTTGGAAAATCGTTCCTTGAAAAGCCATCTCTTAATCAACATCAGAGAGTTCACACCACAGAAAAGCCCCGGGAATGTGGTGATAGTGATAGAACTGCTAAGGAGACACACTTAATTAGCTATCAGAGCAATAACACAAGAGAGGAAAGCTTTAAAGATAATAAACGTGAGGAACCCTCCAGTGAGAAATCAAAACACACGGAGCAACAGAGAACAGACATGGCAGGGGAACTCAATGAGTGTAATGAGCGTGAGGAGGCCTCAAGAGAGATGCCACACCTCACGCAAAACCAGAGAGCTCTGAAAGGAAAGAAAACCTACGACTGTAATAGATGTGAGAAGAGCTTCCACAAGAAAATGCAGCTTTCCCAACACCAGAGCACACATACAGGGAAAAAGCCCTATGAATGTAATGAATGCGAAAAGTCCTTCTTTGTGAAGTCCAATCTCACTGAACATCAGCGAACTCACACAGGAGAAAAACCCTATGAATGTAATGAATGTGGAAAGTCCTTCTGCCAGAAGTCAGCCCTCACGGTACACCAGAGAACTCACACAGGGGAGAAACCATACAAATGTAATGAATGTGGGAAAACCTTCTGTGTGAAATCAAACCTGACTCAGCATCAAAGGACCCACACCGGCGAGAAACCCTATAAATGTAATGAGTGCTGGAGATCGTTCTGTGTGAAATCTAACCTTGTTGTACATCAGAGGACCCACACAGGAGAGAAACCCTACAAATGTCCTGAATGTGAGAAAACCTTCTATGAAAAGTCGGCCCTCACCAAACATCAGAGAATTCACACTGGAGAGAAGCCCTACGAGTGTAATGAATGTCGAAAAACCTTCAGCCAGAGGTCAGCACTCACCAAACATCAGAGAAAAACACACAAGAGGAAAACTCCCCCCAAAGGATCTCCGTGAGCAGAAGGCTATACCTACCACTCAGACCTGCTGCGCATCAGCTAAGTCACACATGGCAAACTCTCCATCTGTGGGTAATAACTAACTGAAATGAGAGGATTAATCTGGGATTGAAATCCTATGTGAAAAATTTCAACTAAGATTCAAAACTATTGAGGGGAGATTTGTAATTTTAAGAAATATGGATTAAACTGTGGAACTATTTCTCACCCACGGTCAGATTTTAGATATAGTTTCAAGCTTACTGCAGGGAGAAAAAAAGAAAAAACTGTTTTTCTGTATAGAATGTGAAATTCAGAGCTTTTGCAAATACCTGAATAATTTGTCATGGACGTGGGAACATTAAATAGGTATGTGGATGTGTTCTGAGGTACATTGCTGCATGTTTTGGTGTGAAATGCATGAGTGCGCTATATATATCATGAATTTTGAGTGTGTTGGATTTACATACACAACTCATCACTGTTTCTGCATCTCAAAAAAAAAAAACACAGGACAAATCATAAGTGAAAACTGAGTAATTATAAAGCACATGGAACATAGCTTCACTTCCGGCCACATGCCTAAAACAATAGTTCTTAACTAATAGCCTAAAGGGTGTTTGGGATGAAAGTGAGAAAATACTGAGATGGGTCAGCTGTCACTCTGACAGGTATTAGAGAGGTACTACAAGCACAAAAGCCAAAGATGGTATATCCCTTGCTATTGTCAGCAAAAGATCAAAAGAAGGAAACAGTAGCAATATCATTAGCTCCTGGTACTGGAGTGATAGCACAGTGGTAGGGCCTTGGCCTTGCATGTGGCCGACCAAAGACAGAACCAGGTTTGGTCCCCACAGCATCTCATATGGTCCCTGAGCCTGCCAGGAGCTATTTCTGAGTGCAGCACCAGTAGTAACTCCTCACTGCCAACTAATGTGGCCATAAAACAAACCCTCAAAAAAGTAATACCATTAGCTCCATTAGAGAATAACACTGCCCTAGAGAAGCTTCCTGACTTGCACCCACAGATATCCACAGGAACATCCATTGCTGAACAATTGCTGAACTAATTTAACAAAATAACAAGAAAACCATCAATGATATACTAGTAGGTAGATAAATATTGATCTTGCCATAAAGATATACACCAATAAAAATAAATTTTATTCTATCATAAAACAATGGTGTTGAAGGGAAAGTAAAGATCTCATGTGATTACATCTATATAAAGATGAAGAACAATTCCACAGTATATATTCAAGCAATAAAATACAAAGGCAAGTAGATTTTTACTGCAAAATCTAGAATAGTAATTGCATTGTGGAGCACTGAGGGCTTTAAACTAAAAAAAAAAAAAGAGTTGACTCTATAGGACTAAACAGTAGTACAGTTGATAGGACATTTGCCTTGCAGCCGACCAACCTAGTTTCAATCGCTGGCATCACATATGGTCCCCTGAGTCCGCTGAGAATAATTCTTGAGTGCCACACAGGAGTGGTCCCAAAACAAAAACACACGGGTGCATATATGTTTAAGAGTGTGGTTTCTTCCTGTTGAAAAAGAGTTAACTTCATCTTCCTTCCTTCCTTCCTTCCTTCCTTTCTTTCTTCCTTCCTTTCTTTCTTCCTTCCTTTCTTTCTTTCTTCCTTCCTTCCTTTCTTTCTTTCTTCTTTCTTTCTTTCTTTCTTTTCTTTCTTTCTTTCTTTCTTTCTTTACTTTCTTCTTTCTTCCTTTCTTCCATTCTTTATTACTTTCCTTCCTTTCTTAAGGTCTAGGATTAAAATAAATAGTGCTGAGAATTAAACCTACACTTCCAGTATGCAAAGCATGTTCTCAGCTTATTGAGCACTCTGGTCCAACTTTATTCATCTTAAAATGATCATGTGTTCCTTTTATTTTTTAAATAATATCTTTATTTAAGCATCATGATTATAAATATGTTTGTAGTTGGGTTGCAGTCATATAAATGACACCCCCTTCACCAGTGCAAGCTTCCTGCCACTAATGCCATGCATAGCCCTCCTCCCAACCCCTTGCCTGTATTTGAGACAGGCATTCTATTTCTCTCACTCACTACTATTGTTATGATAGTTGTTAGTGTATTTATTTCTCTAACTGCACTCACCACTCTTTGTGGTAAGCTTCATATTGTGGGCAGGTTTTTCCAGCTCTCATCTCTATTTTCTCTGGGTATTATTACCATACTGTGTTTTATTTTTTCACAGATGAATGAGACTATTCTGTGTGTGTCTCTCTCTCTGACTTATTTCACTCAGCATAACAGTTCCCATGTCCATCCATGAATAGGACAATTTCATGAATTCATTTTTCCTGACAGCTGCATAATAAGATTCTATTGTGTAATTGTTCCACAGTTTCCTTAGCCACTCATCTGTTGTTGGAAATCTGGGTTGACCTATTAAGGGGTGACAGGACAATGTTGAGGTCTCCCACTATTATTGTGTTGCAATAATATTTATGTCTTCTTTCAGATTTGTCAACAATTGTTTTAGATATTTTGCAGGTCCCTCATTGGGTGCATATATGTTTATGAGTGTAATTTCTTCCTGTTGTACATATTCCTTTGTTATTATTTGTCTTTTATAACCTCTGTAAGTCTAAATTTTGTGTCATCTATTATTAATATAGCCATTCCAGCTTTTTTTTTTTTTGTATTTGGGCCCACCCTGTGATACTCAGGGGTTACCCCGGGCTATGCACTCAGAAATCGCTCCTGGCTTGGTGGACCATATGGAACTTTGGGGATTGAACCCAGTTCTGACCTCTTTCAACCACGTGCAAGGCGATGCCCTACTACTGCACTATGACTCAGGCCTCACACTCCAGCTTTTTGTTTGTTTGTTTTTCAGTTTTTGGGTCACTCCTGGCAGCGCTCAAGGGTTACTCCTGGCTCTATGCTCAGAAATCACTCCTGGTAGGCACGGAGGACCATACAGGATGCTGGGATTTGAACCAATGACCTTCTGTATGAAAGGCAAATGCCTTACCTCCTTGTTATCTCTCCGGCCCCACACTCCAGCTTTTTTAAAGCTGTTTGCTTGCATGATTATCCACCAATCTTTGATTTTGAGTCTATGTTTGTTTTGACTGTGTTTCTTGTAGGTAACAGAAAGTTAGATTCAGCTTTTTGATTCATTTGCCACACTGTGTCTCTTAACTGGTGCATTTAGTCCATTGATGTTGATGTTGAGAGAGATAATTATCATGAGATTTAATGTCATCTTTATGTAGGAATTTGTTGTGTCTGTTGTCCTATCTTGTCTTAAAGTAGACCTTTCAGTTTGCCTTTGAAGGCTGGTTTTGAGTCTGTAAAGTTTCTAAGCTGTTGTTTATCTGTGAAGCTATGTATATTTCCTTCAAACCTGAATGTGAGTCTGGCTGGGTAAAGAATTCTAGGCAAAGCATTTATTTTGTTGAATTTTGTCACTATATCCCGTCACTGCCTTCAGGCCTTGAAGGTTTCTTGTGACAGATCTGCTATAAATATTAAGGATGCTCCTTTGAATATAATTTCTCTTTTTGATCTTGCTGCTTTCAGAATTTTATCCCTATTTGGGGTTCGTCATTGTAACTAGAATGTGTTTTGGATGATTTCCTTCAGATCTCTTTAGCTTTGGTACTCTTCAGGAATGCAGGATTTGGTTACATGCAATCTTTAGTTCTGAGAGTTTTTCTGCATTGATGTCCTTGACTCTTCTTCAGGGAATTTTTATTTTGGGTTTCTGGGACCCCAGTGATTCTTATGTTTCTGTTGACTTCTATTTTCATCTGTTCACATTCTTTGAGGATTTTTCCCATAGTATGATCATTTGATTTAAGGCTCTTTTCCAATCATTTCTGTTGTATGGAGTTGTTATGTATCTTGTCTTCTTGCTCACTGATTCGGTCCTCAGATGTTATTACTCTGTTGGAGAAGCTTTCCAGTGAAGTATTTATTTTGCCTACCAAGTGTTTCAGTCCTGTTATTTCAGTTTGGAGTTTTTTCTTTTCTATTTTCATACCCTCTTGATTCTTATTTGTGGTTCGTTCAGCTTGTTCTTTGAGTTCTATAAGGATCCTCCGTATTTCTTCTCTAAACTGCTTATCTGAGAGAATAAATAGGTGGTTGGCACTTTTCAGGTCATCAGAGCTGCCATCTTCATTCTCTATGCATGAAGTAGGGTTGCATTATTTCCCAATTGTCACGCTTGTAGTGTGATGTTTTCTATATGTGCTGGGATTCATTGACTAGGAGAAGTGCTGGTCATGGAGCTGAGCGGCCTGGCTCATCTAACTTGGTCAGGGTCAGATCACCTCCATTGATGTGGGTTCTGTGGGTTCTTCTGGGCAGGGTTGTTCCCAGCACCAGCAGCTATGGGTCTGGATGGCAGCCGTGAGAAAAGGCACAGATCCCATGAGTTCCTTTTGTTATTTTTCTTACTTTGATACAAAGACCATTTATATACATATATGTTTATAGACTTTCATTTACAAGAAGCAAACTTAAAAAAAACTGCATTTGAATAGTAGCCATTATTTGCCTTGCACACAGCCAACGTGGGCTTGATCTCTGATATTTAGCTAGGAGTAATCCCTGAGCACAAAGTGATGTTTTGTGTAAGGCTCACCATCACAGATTGTTTTTTTTTATTTGGTTTTACGATTTCAAAACCTGCACACTAATCTTTCCGAATATCTATCCTACTAATTACTAAAATCTAATCATCTAGAATTTCTTAATCATGTATCCCCTTTCTTCTCTTATAATATATATCCTCAATTTTTAAAAATAATTTGAACATTGAACATTGACCAAAATATAAAATCAAGTGAAAAAGAAAAAAAGAGTGGGTAGGGTACTTTCCTTGCATGCAGCCAACTGGATTCAATCCCTGGCATCCCACATGCACCACCAAGCACCATTAGGAATAATGCCTGAGTGCAGAGCCAGGAATAACCCCTGAGAATTGCTAGATGTGGTCCCAAAACAACATATAAAGAAAAGAGTATACAAGATTGTAAATTTATCACAACCAATTGAAATCACACATCACAGGTAGGGGCTGTCTATTTGTAGGTGAAAAAAAAAAAGTCAAAATCTGGGGCAAGGTGATAGTACAGATATTTGAGTACATGCTGGGCCTTGCTAGACTCAGTTCAGTTTCTGGCACCAACTGGTCCCCTAAGTATCAATGGGTGCAGCCCTGTATTACCCAAGCACTACAAGGTTAGAGCAACAGCACTTTTTGGGGGGACCCTTGGCTCAGCTTGCTGAGAATCTCTGGTGCCCTCCACCAGAATCTCCTAGTCACCAGTTGGGAATACAGCCCCATCTATAACAAAATAAAATCCAATTCTGTGTGGTTAGCAAAAATAAATGTATCTCAAACCAGGTAATTAAGAAAATTGGAAAAAAATGGAACTGGGGAAAACGTGTGTTTAACCTTTAACCATGACCCAAACTACTCAAGAGTAAATCCCATGATCCCATTGTTGAAACAGTGCATGTTCTTAACCATGAGATTCTTCAACCTTTTCTAAAAATATGACCGACTGGGAAATATTCTTATGAAATCTTCATATGAAAATACACCTACCTGCTTCTTTGCCTTATACTAACAACTTTAACCTTTCACGGTCAGCGGATTCACAGAAGTTCTAGAAAGGGCAGAGAAGGAGAAAGACTTTCAGGCATGTCTTGATGATTGAATGATGGGGGTCCCTGGGCTGTCATTCCTCAGGAAGGAGCTTTTAAAGTGCTTGTTTTGACTTTATGTGAAATGATGGGCCAGTTACTGAGAGTGGGCAGCTTGACTTACCTCCAGTTTAGAATGAAGGGGCAAATTTATATCAAATTTATATTATCATCTGTCTGGACTGCTATAATAATAGGTTGGGGTGCTATAAACAGCAGAAATTTCTCACAGTTTTGGAGCCTGGGAAGCCCAAGACCATTAGTTCCAGCATATTCGGCATCCAAAGGGGTCTCACTGTGCCCTCACAAGGTGAAGGGGGTGGGAATGGGGTTATGAGGTTGTGGGGCCTCATCATTCCTGAGGGCTGAACCAGGCCTAGTCATCTCCCAGAGACCAAGGAAGGAAGGAAGGAAGGAAGGAAGGAAGGAAGGAAGGAAGGAAGGAAGGAAGGA
>PVKC010048802.1:0-10837 GCA_004027635.1 Crocidura indochinensis | reverse complement strand
TCAAATGGTAGAGAAAAAGCAAGGAAATATAGCTTTTACATTTGGGAGGATTTTAGCTTGCAAATAGAAAGATATGGAAAAATAAAACTTGCCAGAAAAAGGACAATGACTAATTAGTAGAAAAAGGCTTTTTTAAATTGATACATGCTGCACGTGTCTTGTGTCTCAACATCTCTAGTGGGGAATAAATCCTTCACGAGAGGAAAAAGGGTACCACGAAAGGTCGAATATGAAATATGAAATAATAAAACCACACACAGGGTATGTGGGGTCAACACATCTTCTGGCAGAAGTACGACAAGTTTCATCTTTAAGCAGGAGGTTTTATAGGGACAAAACCAGTCATAGGTATAGTGAAGAATGTTGCTAATCACAAAGCAAAGTTGCCCATCACAGTAGACAATACGTAAGATGGGTGTGAGCTGCAAGGATTCTGAGTTACAAAAGAGAAGGTCACAACCAAAGGCACTCTTTGCAAGCTCACTTCAAATGCAAAATAAAAGATATTAAGAAGTAGAAAAATGGGGGCTGGAGAGATAGCATGGAGGTAAGATGTTTGCCTTTCATGCAGAAGGTTGGTGGTTCAAATCCTGGTATCCCATATGGTACACCGAGCATGCCAGGAGCGATTTCTGAGCATGGAGCCAGGAGTAAGCCCTGAGCGCTGCTGGGTGTGACCCCGCAAAAAACAAACAAACAAACAAACAAAAATAAACCACGAAGAAGTAGAAAAAAAAATCTAGGTCTTCAGAGGTGAGCTCTATCATTTTAGAGGTCAAGTAAAGGAAGAAGACAAATCCCCTAAGGTGTGGCTCCCTTTTTCTGAGAAGAATCTATAGCCCAGGATCTGTATCTGGCTACGTCCTTGATTACCAGAAACTGAAGCTGCAAGGACCCGCCTGCTGGAGGGTAGGGAGGAGGGCAGCAGAAAGGGGAGGAGGGGGAACTGGAGATATGGTGCCTGCCAGGAGCAACTTCTGAGCGAATAGCCAAGGAGTAACCCCTGAGTGTCACCGGGTGTGGCCCAAAAACCAAAAAAAAGAAAAAAAAAAAAAAGAAATTTATATTCATAAAGGGTGTTCTACCTTATACGGCTGAAACTCAATCATGAACAATTATGAACAACTGTATCTCATGGTGATTTAATTAAAGAATTTATTTATATGAAAATAAAAGATTTTTACATTACTCTAAAATTCCCTTGTATAACTCATAAAGTTAGTTAAATTTTATGTGTTTCAGTGTATTTTTAGCATACAAACATGGAAAGTAGTATGCATATTAAAATTTATAAAAGAGTATCCTACGAAGGAGCAAAGGATAATCTTTTGCAGGTTTGTGGGCATGTTACCCCATGCTTTAATAAAAGCATAGAGATTTAGAGGTGATCCCCAACATCCCATATGGTCCTTGAAGCTCACCAAAAGTGATTCCTGCCTGAGTGCAGAACCAGGAATCACCCCAGAGAACTGCCATGTATGGCCCCAAAACAACAAAAAAATTGAATTTAGAAGTGAGAAGGGACAAGTGTAGAATTCTTAAATGTTCCTTCTCTCATATACAATATAATTCATTTGGGTTTAATATTTCTTAAAGTCATAATGCATTAATCATACTGAATTACAATGGAAGATAAATGTTAATAGTCAGATTGCATTTTACATAGAGCTTAGGTTCTAAATGTTATACTATTAGTTAAGTGAACTTGATGGTTATATCTAATTATATTAAGTAGGACTCCAACCTAGCTAATAATCAAATTAAAGCTGCCTACATAAAGGGTCACTGGATTAAAATGTTCATTTTTACAAAATGAAACCCATTTAATTTAGAGATGTAATGTTACTTATACAAGGATACTTTGGTAATACGACTCATGGAAAATTGAATCCAAAGCTGTCCCTAAGAAGGGCCTGTACAGTTCTACACATATGCCAGCCTACATTGGGAAGTCAATAGAAATCTGAAAAAGAAACAAATCTACCTCTCCAGCTGGTCACATAACAGCACACACAGATCTAGGTAAGGCCAAGGGTTTATATTTGTAATTCTGGTTGCACTTGAGCATTGGGGTGGGATAAATATATGGAAGAGGTAAGAGGAAATTGACTTGACCTGGAGAAATCTAATTGACTTGGGAATAAGAATTGTGGCTAAGTTTAGAACTGCAGTTTCTACAACCAGCAATTTACATTTCACCTACCTTTATTTCTTGTCCAAAGCTAGGGAACAAAGGGCCTTAAGAAACAGTAGCAGGAGGAAAAAGAAGAGCTGGTGGGAGGTTAAGTCAAGGTTGGTTTCCTTCCGAACTTCACCCACATTCGTTGGTTCTCCTACTCTTCCTGTGTGAATCCAACTGCTATGAGCACTGGGTTATTATAACCCAGCTGGTTTATTAAAGAAAAGTGTTGCATGGAAGAGGGAATGAGGTTTGAACCTGTCATGTTCTTTTTTGGATACACCACTCTCTGGGCAACTGGATGTACTAAACCTTCTCTTAATATCATTTTAGTATCATTGCCCAGGTTCAGAATAAGGTTTTTTTTTTTTATGTAGACCTGGTTGGTTTTATGATGTAGACCTGGTTGTTTAACTCATGGCCATTCATTGTTGATTGAACTCAGACTCCAGCCCCTCTTCTGTTATAGGTCTAGTTAGATGCTGAAAATTTTCATCTTTTAGTTGTGTTCTTGTTATTGGCAGACAAGTGTCCTAGAGTTAGCTTAGTAACAGAAAGATAAAAGAGGCTTATTCTGAATCTCAAAGGACATTCCTAAAACAGGAAACTCTGAGTGGTTTAGGAGTTCTGTGACAGAAACTGTAGACAAAGACCAAATAAATATATGTGTTCTATTTTATTACAGTAAAATAGTTTACTATTAAAACCTCAACTTTTTTTAAAGGGGAATTTTTCATTATTCACTGAAATATATTATTATTTCCCAAAATGAAATTGATCTGAATAAAAGCTTTCTTATTAAAAACACACCCTTTCCCCCCTGTATTTTATGTCTAGATGTTTAGTAGGGGCTAATAAAACAATGTATTCTAAACCGAGAAGCTTACAACACCGAAACATCATAGCTTACATCTTTCAAAAATTTCATGGTTCTGGAGGTTGCAGATTCAAAATCAAAGCACTGATAATTTGAATTCCTTTGAAGTCTTTGAGGTAAACTTGTCCTAAATTCCCTCCAGAGATTATATCATGACCCTGTTCTTTGCCTTTCATCCATCACTTTTGTCTTCCCTCCACGCTTAGCCCTATGTTCACATTTTCTTTTTTTTCCCCTTATAAAGACAAAGTAGCCCAGGTCACATTTTACTCTAGTTAATGTATAACTTCTAAGGGCATGTCCCTAAATTTTTAAGCTCCCTGGGTGATTCTATTACACAGTTAAGTCGATCTTAATAATAATATTTATTTATTAGCACTATAAAAATCCTTTTTTTTTTTCAAAAACGACACTTTGGATACTGAATGTTAGATCTTTAACAAAGAAATCTGGGGAATGACACATTTCAACTCTGTTGTTGGTTTGTATTTGACTCCCTAGAGTTGAATACTTCCTGAATTAGTTCCTAAGAGCTGCCACTGGGGAAGTTGTATGAGGCATACATGAAATAGACATAGTATTTGTATCCACATAGAGTGTGGATAAGAGAAAAAGCAAAAAACATCATTTATAACTCCCACTGGAAAGTCCCCACTGGGAAACACCACATTGCCTCGCTTTGTTCTCCTGCTCTTGGATCTGTGCCCTTTTCATCCAATATGCACAGTTTGAAACTATCCTTTTGCATCCCCTGTTATTAAAATATATATTGCCTTGGCCCTAGTATTTTCCATCAATTCTGCCCAAATTTCTATTAAAATTGGAACAAATTAATTCTCCAGGTGTATTATCCCAAATTCTGTTAGCTTCCAATCTGAAACACATTTTTTTTGTTTGTTGAGTTTGAAATTAGTGCTGTTTGTTCCCCCCACACACACACAGTTCCCAGAATACATTTACCCTAATTAATTCAGAATTTCTGAGGGCATTTCCCTAATTTTTTAAAGCTCTCCAGGTGATTCTAAAATATAGAATTAAAAAACATTATTTTGACGTATGAGCAGTAGCACACTTGCCTTGCATGCAGCTAACCCAGATTCAGTCCTCAGCATCAGTCCCTTTGATAAGAGCCATGAGTAAGCCCTGATTACCCCCAGGTAATCAAACCAAAATTTAAAAAGAACCACTTTTCTAGAAAAGAAGTTTGAGAAAGAGCAAGAGATATCTGATTTCTATATTTCCCAGACTTTTAAGGCACACATATATTTCACAGAAGCAAACATTAAATCTTAGAACTGGTATAGTCTAAGTACATATTAGGAAGTGCTGTACTAGTCGCAAAATAATCTAAACAGTCGTCCCAGACTCCAGTGGATGTAACATCTTTCTCATTATAAAGAGAAGTTCTCATTTTTTTTGTTAGTTTTATTCTTGATTTCAGTATCCTTCGGAACCTCAAATATATGAGAAGATAAAATTCAGGTGTTCTAATTGAGTGCACTAAAGGTTTACTAAGATTTGGAAGTAAAAATATATTCTATATATTTTGGCTTTTGAGCCACATCGGGTTACGCTCAGGTGTTACTTCTGGCTATGTGCTCAGAACTCGCTACTGGCTGGGGGGACCATATTGGATGCTGGGGATTGAACCCAAGTCTGTCCTGGCCAGCTGTGTGTGCAAGGCAAATGCCCTACCACTGTGCTATAGCTCCAGCCACTGGAAATGAAAATATTTTTGTCACAATTTTTTCTCTGTTGTTTGAAGTTTACTTTTGAATCAACATACACATTTTTTATTTTAAAGGGTTTAATAATCCTATAATTATTAAGAAAAAATCATTCTTACAGCTCATATTATTTTCTTCTCATAAAAATGTGTTTTTTTTAATCATTTGATATTTCTTTGGTTTAGTACTGCATTGTAAATGTCAGTTTCTTTTGTTGTCGTGCTGTCATATAAATAAGATTCAAGATTTGGAGCCTCAACATTTGTCTTTGAGTACTGACACATGTACTTAGCAGCATGGGGATGTTTTAAATGACTTAAAGCAGTCCTTTTATTTGTTTGGAAACATTTTTGTTGGGACCATATCTGACTGTGCTCAGGATGCATCTTTTTTTTTCACTAATATGTGACATTCATTTCTTTTTCTTTTTAAAAAAGAACACCCACCTTCACCAATGCAACTTTCCCACCACCAATTCTCCCATTTCCCTCCTCCCCCATCCTCATAGACAGCATTCAATTTCTTTCACTCACTACCATTGCCATGATAGTTGTTGGTAATTATTTCTCTAACTGCACTCAACAGTCTTTATAGTAAGCTTCAGATCATGGGTCGATCCTTCCAGCCCCTCATATCTATTGTCTCGGTAGTATTACCATACTGTATTTTATTTTTCTTAAATCCCACAGATGAGTGAGACTATTCTTTGTCTATCTCTTTCCCTCGTACTTATTTCACTCAGCATAATAGTTTCCATGTCCATCCATGTATAGAAAAATTTCATGACTTTATTTTTTCTGACAGCTGCATAGTATTCCATTTTTGTCCTTGTTACGAAGCCATTCCATTGTCTACTTTTATTATTTATTTATTTATTTATTAATTTATTTTTTTGGCTCCACATACAGTGTTCCTTGGGGTTTTCTTTTTGCTCTGTGCTCAGGTATCAGTCCTGGAGAGGCTCTGGGCATTATGCCAAGGAATTGAAGCTGGATGAACACATGCAAGGAAAGTGCTCTGAGCACTACACTTTCACTTTAGCCCCACTAGTGTATAGTTTTAAAATAGTTTCATTGTCCCTAAAGAAAAATTCTTATTCACAAAACTGTTCCATTCATTGTTATGTAAGCTTAAATACATATTATATTAATGTTCTATTCTGTGTAACAAATGACTGAATATAACATCTTGAACCAGTAAACATTTATTCTTTCGTTCTGTGGGCTCATAAATTTAGACCTGACTTACATTAAACATATTTCCACCTCAGTTTCAGCTTTTTCATGGTCTATAACACAGGTGTCAGTAGCATTATTTATCTGGAGTTCTAATTGGAGTCAGATCCATTCTCAAACTCACTCAACTGACTTTTGACAAGACTCAGTGGTTTTTGAACTCTGTTCTTGTTGGATTTTGGCCACAAATCAGCCTTCATTCCTTGGATATAGGTGTCTCCACAGGGAAGTTCATACAAACAAAAAAGAACCCAGTCTTTTCCACCTGCACAATTAGTTGAGAATAATGGAAGGAGAGAGGATGAGAGAAAAAAGAGAGGAGGAGAGGAGAGAAGAGAGACAGAGAGCTCCAATATTTTGAAAGTTCCTCATCATTTCTACTGGTTTCTTTTGTTAAAAGTCATAGTATATCCATTTCCCCATGGAACATGTATGACCACTATGTTAAGAGGTATGGAGCTTTGGAGGTTATTTGGAAGCTACCAATTATACTTTCTCCAGTTATTTTCTATTTGGGATTGTGGAAATTTGAGCAGCATTTGGCAATCCAAGGATAATTTTGCTTTTGCCATTACACATCACAAAGGCTTTGTATTCATTTGGAGGCAAAAACTCTTGTGTGGGGGCAAAATCAATACAAATGAATTAAGAATTAAAGAAAATTTTTCTGGCATAGAAAAAAGTCTGGTAATTTAATTATATAAATGTTATAATCCTGTGCCCAGATTATGTATTCATAAATTTACTATTTAAGTTCAACTATTTAATTATTTATAAATAATAATGCATTAAGTTTATTGAAGATAAGAGGCAATCAAATCGTATTTCTCATGCAATTTAAGGTAAAAATTGTACTGTTATCTTGATGTTTATATATGATTATATAAATAAGGACTGGACTATAACAAAAAGCATATTCAAGAAGTTTTGATATCATGGAGATTTATCACCATGTTGTTTGAAAACAGGAATCAATTAGTGTATAACATGAAGAAGAGAATACTTTGTTAAAAATGTTGATGATTCTTAAAGAATTACCAGAAAAAAATAGCTCTTTGATACCATTATGTTTTCCCGGTTCTAGTAGGACTTCAGAGCAGAGCATGCTTTATATGCTTTAGATTTTGTATACTGAGTCTGATCCTCCTAACTCCCTGTGTAAAGAAGGCTTAACTTTGAGTCCATTCCTGTGTGTAATCTACATTAGTCATGGAAAATACTCCATAGACTTGGTAGAATGATAAACAAAGAATAATATCAAGGATAAACTCTGTTGTATTACCATACATTTTTTCAAAATTTTTATTAATATCTTTATTTAAACACCTTGATTACAAATATGATTGTTGTTGGGTCTCAGTCATGTAAAGAACACCCCCTTTCATCGGTGCAACATTCCCATCACTGATGTCCCAAATGTCCCTCATCCCCACCTCACTCCCCACCTGTACTATACACAGGCTTTCTACTTCCCTCATTCATTCACATTGCTATTTCTCAGTGTAGTTATTTCTCTAACTGCACTCACCACTCTGTGGTGAGCTTCATGTCGTGAGCTGGACCTTCCAGCTCTCCTCTCTTTGTCTCTGAGGATTATTGCAAAAATGTCTTTTGTTTTGTTTTGTTTTGGCCATACCCGGTGATGCTCAAGGGTTACTCTTGGCTATGTGCTCAGAAAACACTCCTGGTTTGGGGGACCATATTGGACGAGGGGTGGGGTGGGGAGATGGCACCGTGGTTTGTTCTAGGCTAGCGCGGGCTAGGCAGATGCCTTACCACTTGTGCCATTGCTCTGGCCCCTATATTACCGTATTTTAAACTATTATTATGAGATGAGAAATACTAGCATGGATAGACTTGGGCTTGACAGATTGTGAGTAGAGAATGATTTTTATAATTAAAAATAATCTGAAGAAAAGAGCACAAAGTCAAAAATAAGAACCATCACAATTTAGAGCTAAGGAGGCAAATTCTGAAAGACAGTATTTCAACCTTGACTGGTCACTTTATTTTATTTTTTCATTTTCACTTTTTTTGGTGGATGAAAATGTTTTGAATTATACTCAGCAGTGCTCAGGGCCTATTTCTGCTCCTGTGCTCAGGGGTTTCTCCTGGGGTTCTCAGATGACCATATAGCATTTGCCATGCCAGCGTTAAACTTGGGTTGAGATTGACCACATTCAAGAGAAGCCCTTTACTTTCTGCATTATCTCTTCAAACACTTTCCTTGTATCTTACAGACATTGTCTTGTTCAGTTTGTTTCTGTAACAAAACACTGTAGATCGTGGTTCAAGCTATGAACATTTGTCATAATTCTGCATTTTGGGAAGACTGAGATCAAGGTGGCTGCACATTGGGTACTTAGTGAACATCTATTTCCTGGTCCATATGTGGACTGCCTCTCCTTGTACCATCACATGAGAAACACATAACTAAGAAACAGAGGAAACAAGACTTTTATAAGTTTATTAACCACCATATTTATAAGGGCTCTAGCTTTACAACCTAGTCATTTTCTAGAGAGCCCACCTTCAAATACCACTGCATTGGAGGATATAATTTCATGTATATTTAATATATATATATATAAATTTATATAATATATAAATTTGGGGGAGTCACAAACATTTCATATGGAACAGATTGTGAACAAAGTGGTTTTTGTAATTAAAAAACAAACAAAAAATAAAACAAAAATAAAAAACGACCAAAAAACTGAATAAAAGAGAGCAAAGCCAGTACTAAACCCAAAAGTAGAAAAAAAAAGTCCTCTCATCCATATAACTCAATCAATTTTTAGTTATCCATTACATATATGGATAATCTAGTAATTATATTAAAAGTCTATTAATATGCAAATTGCATCCATGACTGCTCTTTATTTGTCTCATTCTTTGTGGTTCTGTGTTTTAAGTGGCTGTTGAAGAATGTTTAGAAAACTGAGGGATAGGCCATTCCATGTATTAATGAGAAAAACAACTTAAGAAAGAAAATTTTAGCATGGGTTTATTTAGATTTGGATTTTTAGTCTGATCATGACACTCAGATATACAGAGAATAAACTGATTGAACCACACTGGTGGAGGAATGGATGCAGTACACCCATAAACAATAATTTAATAAAACAATGATTTCAATAGTATTGTAAAATGTAATAATTAAATGAAATTCAAAATAGGTATACAAAAACCACCCATAGAATGGGAGAAAGTATTCACCCAATACCCATAAGGGCATATCTAAGATATATAAGTTACTGACAAAGCTTAACAAGAATAAAACATCTAACCCCATCAAAAAATGGGGATAAGAAATGAACAATTTCTCAAAGAAGAAATACAAATGGCCAAAAGGCACATGAAAAAATGCTCCACATCACTAATCATCAGGGAGATGCAAATCAAAACAACAATGAGGTATCATCTCACACCACAGACACTGGCACATATCACAAAGAACAAGAATCGGTGCTGGAGGGGATGTGGAGAGAAATGTACTCTCATTCACTGCTGGTGGGAATGCTATCTAGTCCAGTCTTTATGAAAAACAATATGGAGGTTCCTCAAAAACCTGGAAATTTAACTCCCACATGATCCAGCAATACCACTCCTAGGATATACCCCAGGAACACAAAAATACAATACAAAAATGCCTTCCTGGGGCCAGAGTGATGGCACAGCAGTAGAGCGTTTGCCTTGCATGTGGCTGACCTAGGAAAGACTGTGGTTTGATCCCCTGGTGTCTCATATGGTTCCCCAATCCAGGAGCAAATTCTGAGTGCATAGCCAGGAGTAATCCCTGAATGCCACTGGATGTAACCCCAAAACCAAAAAACAAAAGAAAAAAAGCCTTCCTCACACTTATATTCATTGCAGCATTATTTACAATAGTCAGACTCTGGAAACAACCAAGATGCCATTCAACAGATGAATGGCTAAATAAACTGTGGTACTTATACACAATGGAATATTATGTAGCTGTCAAGAGAGATGAAGTCATGAAATTTTTCTATGCATGGATGTACATGGAATCTATTATGATGAGTGAAAAAAGTCAAAGGGAGAGATATAGACACAGAATAGATTCGCTCTTCTATGGGTTTTAAGAAAAAATAAGACATTATTGTAATAATACCCGGAGATAATAGAGATGAGGGCTGGAAGAACTGGCTCATGATATGAAGCTCACCACAATTGTGGTGAGTGCATTTAGGGAAATAATTGCACTTACAACAATCATAACAATGTGAATGAATGAGAGAAATAGAATGCCTGTCTTGAATACAGGTGAGAGGGAGGAGGGTAATGGGGGGCACTGGTGATGGGAATGTTGCACTGGTGAAGGAGGGTGTTCTTTATATGACTGAAACCCAACTACAATCATGTCAAGGTGCTTAAATAAAGATATTATTTAAAAAATAATTGTAACAAACCTGTAAAAAAAGAAATTCAATATAGGCTTACTGAACTACCTGTGATCTAAGAATAGTTAAATAACATGATGAAATTGATTCCAATGTTATTCCTAATGTCAAATGAGTAAGACAGAAGCAAGTTCTTTCCTCAGTGCCAGATGTACCTACATCCGAAACTGCTTTTATAAGTAATGTAAATACCACTCATTACAAAATTCTTATACTCTTTCCCATATAATAAATTAATTTGTCTCATTTTACTTGTTACCACCATTTAAAGTGTAGAAAGGGGTACTGTACCATATGCATTATTTTATTTGGGGTCCTAAAATACCATAGGAATGTTTAATACTTATTTTGGTTACTTGTGTTATATGAATAGAGTAATGGCTTTGTATGAAATT
>PVKC010048801.1:0-10836 GCA_004027635.1 Crocidura indochinensis | reverse complement strand
CCCAGTGATGCTCAGGGGTTACTCCTGGCTATGTGCTCAGAAGTCGCCCCTGGCTGGCCTGGGGGACCATATGGGGCACGGGGGATCGAACCGCGGTCCGTCCAAGGCTAGCGCGGTAAGGCAGGCACCTTACCTTCAGCGCCACCGCCCGGCCCCTAGTTTAAAATTCTTAATGCCATTTACCAAGCAAGTTTATACTGGAACATCCTTAGTTCCTTTCATTAAACTTCCCTGAGCAAAAGTACAAGAACGTTTATACAGAAAATACAGTTTGAAAACAGGCTACTACATTAAAATACACCATAAAACATTATGCAATTGAAAATATTAATTTGGTAAAACTATAAAACATTTAAACCAGCAAGACAATAACACGACAGATTAAGAGATAACCTGATACAAAATATGCAAAACAGACATGCTATACATACATATTAACCTTATGGCAGCGTTCATTTTTGCATAGGTACATTAAAATAGGAAAAGTTTACAGATGCAAAGAAGTTCTTATCTAATAGAGATAGGAACGCAACATTTTATACTGCAGTGGGATCTTACATCCTGAAACATGGCGTAGTGACTTGGCTTTGACTTCAATTCATTGGTCATTGATCAATCACCCCTGAACCATCGACCCAATCTATGGAAACAAACATTCTTTCCTACATCAATACCAGGAATAGAAATTCTACCAAGAAAGACCCTACTACTGCCATGGCACTGACTTACTCCAAAGATGGTTCTTATGACACCCAGACAACCTAAGAACAGCAACAATCTGCCTTTAGGCCAGATTTCTCTACAATGCTACCTAATGATAAGATAAAACAGAAGATGCTACACACCACATGGTAAGACTTGTACAGAAACCAGGATCTATAACTACAGAAACCTAACAGCAACAACTGTGATGGTGAAGAGCTGTTACTGGGACCACAAAGAAGGACGAACGGGTTGGACAACCTAGTATGCCTGCAGCCTGGAGCTGGTCTTTTGCCAAAATACTTCCGTGGTAAGGTTTTCCTATTTTTAGGCCAAAGGATTTTTCTTCTAATTTCTTCCATATTTTGCTGTCCTATGCAAACTCTCCCCCCCCCATATCTTGTTTTCTAGGGTATCTCCTATCTTTAAAATAAAGCATAATCGACCTCTGCTATTGTATTAACAACTTTATTGGTGATACAATAATTTTCACTAATACAACTAACAATAAACTCTCCTTTTCAAGTTCTTTTTTTTCTTTACTTTTTTCTTTTTAGATTTTTTATTTTCTTACCTTTTTTTTAATTATTTCACCTTCTGTCGTCCTGAACCAATTGTAATATGATCAGTTATATCAACTATGTGATACATTTTGTTTAAATTAATTAATTAATTAAAAACTAGAAAGAGAACAAAAAAGAAGAAAGCGTAGGGAAGGATATTGAAGTACAGTGCAAGCAAATTTTTGAAAATTATTGTATATTCAGGAGGTTATTAAGTCATTATCAGAGTGTTTTCTAAGTTTTTGTTGCTAACTGACCATTTTGTTAATTCAATTGTATCTGAACATTGACTTCAGGTACATACACATTGCATCTAAACTGATGTGTCCATAAGATGATAGCCATATTGAACAAATTAAGTTGTTGTACAGCCACGTGGTTCAGGAATTCAAAATCTATTGTTGCTTCTTGGGTTGTTGAGTATGATTACAGCTGCCAGGTCTTCCAGAAGCATGAAATGGCAGTGTGTGCACACACATGCATGTGTTTTTGTGTGTAGAAGGTGCCCACACTCACTCCAAAAAATGTCCTGATGATACCAGCCCCAAAACTGGCATACCTAGAGTTTGGTCAGAGCAGTTGGGCAAAGCAGTAATAATGTGTGATAGTTGCAGCAGGCATGGCTTCAGCAGAGTGGGGACTTGGCCAGATCTCTCCAGAGATTGCCAGCTCTCAGTTGCATGGCAGTATATCCATGACTTTTCTTGGTTTGATTTATATATTTTTCAAGTCAGAATGAGTCTGTGGAACTGGCCTGATACAAACATTTCAACTGCCTATTTTTAATTTTTGGAAAAAACTCTGTACTTTATTGAGGTTGAACTAGCTTATATACCTCCCTCCCACAAAGAAAGAGGTTCCATTTTCTCCATATTTCTTCATAAATTTAAAAAATAAATATATAGGCCATTCTCTATAATTTCATTGTTTTGTTTTGTATTTCACCAATAATCACAGATTAGAATATTTCTTCATGAATCCATTGATCATTTAAATGTCTTCTTTGAAAGCATATTTACTTTCAAAGTAATACATCATTTAATAATATTTAACTTTATTTAGAATCCTACAAATCACTATATTATCACTATAATTAGTATAATCAGTATAAAGCATACTACTGAAACAATTTTTCTAAACTTCTCTTATAATAAAAAATATCTTTAAGATATTTAATAAATATTTTAAACTAATATATAATAAAAAATTTAAATTATAGTTTAAAAAATTTTAAATTATATGCTCTATTAGAAATAAGGTTGGGTTATTTTTGATGTATGTTTATAATTACAAATAATTATTATAGTTTAAATTGCTAAGATGTCTAACTAAAGCACATAAAAAGGCAGTTATTTAGAATGGAATAAAGGTATGTTCTTAAACCTAACAGTCAAGTTTTTCCTAGAGAGTTATCATGCATATGTGTACATATAAGAATTATTTTTTAAAACAGTGAATTCAACTATTCTTCACAAAGCACAGATTATTTAAATGTTTTATAATTTTCTTACCATTCTTGAGTGTATTTCTTTGGCATATAGTGGGAATAAAAGTTCTGATTCACCTTCCAGGCGAAGTCCATCTTGTGTAACACGTAAGTGCCCCATTCCAGTCTGTTAAAAACAAGGTAATAAAGTAGTTTTTGGTTGTTTTCTTTTTCATTTCCAAAATATCAAATAAAATTAAGCACATATTTTTATTGATTTATCAACATTTTTCTCTATTTCTCCTTAAATGTTTTATTTATAATTTTATTTTTAATTAAGTGTTCAATCAATTCTTAATTTTATGTAAATAGAATTACTTAAAAAGTGCATATAATTTAACGATCAATTTTATTTAAAAATAAATGTGCAGGGCCAGACTGTGGCACAAATGGTAGAGCATTTGGTTTGCACACACTGACATAGGATGAACTGTGGTTTGATCTTCCTGTATTCCATGTGGTTCCCCCAAGCCAGGAGCAATTTCTGAGCTTATAGCCAGGAATAACTTCTGAGTGTCAATGACTGTGCCCAAAAACCAAAGACGAAAATAAATAAATGGACACCATGTAAGAAATAAAATCTTCCATGTAAGAAAAAAATTTTAGCCTGGCTATTATAAAATTTAAGAGAAAAAATATTTAAGAGAAAAGAGTCGACTTTTGTTTGTTTATTTTAGGGTCACACCTGGCGAAACTCAGGTTACTCCTGGCTCTACACTCTGAATTCACTCCTGGCAGGCTCAGGGGACCATGTGGGATGCCAGGGACTTGAACCTGGGTTGGCTGCATGCAAGGAAAATGCACCACCCTTTTTTCTATCACTGTGGCCAGAAATGAGTGGACTGGTGAGGTGAACATTATGGTACAATGACTACCATTTATCTTCAGAACATTTTAGCTTTAGAACTTTTTTAGCTTCCCACACTGAAACTTTGTGGCTTTTAGATAACTACTTTCCATTTCTCTGTATTTACTAAAACCTGGCACTGTCTTGTCTACTGTCTATATATATGAGCATTGCTATACTGAGAAGTTCACATAAGTTGAATAATATATAATTAATTTTTGCTTCATGCATAGAAAAAAACTCAAACTATAATTAAAAGACATTAAATGGAATAAGAAATAATACAAACAATATATCAAATAAAGGTTGATATACAAGCTCTATAAAGCACTCACAAATTTTAAAATCAAATTCAACTACCCTATCCATTAATTGGCAAAGGAATGAACATTTACCTAGCAACACATAAGAATAGTCAACAGGCATGTGAAAAAGTACTTATCATCACTCATATTTGGGGAAAATGCAAATCAAACAAAAATATTGGCCAAATAAGACTGGCACATATCGAAAAGTCTGCAAAGTCACTGTAGGTGGGGTTTATGAGAAAGAAATTCTCTCTAAATTATCTCTCTCAACGTTAATGGACTAAATACACCTGTTAAGAGACACAGAGTTGCAAAATGGATCAAAGAGCTGAATTTATTTATCAACATTTTTCTCTAATTCTCCTTAAATGTTTTATTTATAATTTTATTTTTAATTAAATATTCAATCAATTCTTAATTCTATGTAAATAAATAAATAAGACAACGTGTTTCTGCCTACAAGAAACACATCTAAATAATCAAAATAAGTATAGACTCAAAATGAAAGGCTGGAAAAAAATCATCCAAGCAAACAACTCCCTTAAAAATATTGGAGTGGCCTACTTCTGGATGTCTTCGACTGGTATGTTGGGGGCTCTGGGCAGGACAGCTAGCCAAAGTCCCCTGGGATGACTACTTAGTCCAGGGGACTGAGATCCTCCCATGCCAGAGTGGTCTTCATGGGGGGAGGGTGGGGAGAGAAATTCTTCCCCATGCATCCATAAACTACAGAGGCAAGGCTGCACCCAGAAAATTCCACATGACAGTTCTTCTGTTTCTCTTCAGCTGGTATGTTGGGGGCTCCTGCAGGATAGCTAGCCACAGGCCCACTGGGCTGACCACTTAGTCCAGGGGACTGAGATCCCCCCACGCCAATGTGGTCTTCATGGCCACGCCTGGTAAAATAGGCCCTGGGGGGAGGGTGGGGGAGAGAAATCCCTACCCTTTGCATACACAAACTACAGAAGCAGGGGCTGAGCTCAGAAGACTCAACATGCCAAAATTTCTGAGTGTCTTTGACTGGTATTTGGGGGCTCTGAGCAGGACAGCTAGCCATAGGCCCCCTGGGCTGACCACTTAGTCCAGGGGACTGAGATCCCCCCACGCCAGAGTGATCTTCATGGCCACGCCTGGTAAATTGGGCCCTGGGGGGAGGGTGGGGGGAGAGAAATTCCTCCCCTATGCATACTGGACCCCATTCAGGAGTTCTTTTCTTCCTAGTATTCATTTTCAAAAGCGCAGGCGCAATGCGCCCATGCAACATATATACTTTTTAACAACAGCCAAAAATATTCTTAATTCTCAACTGTTTCTAGGAAAAAAATAGAGCTCCTTAGGTTTGAAGGATAATATTCAAATGGGTCGCTAATATCAGTTTATATATAGATGTGAGTTTCAGAGAGGACCGTGGTCCTCTCTGATTGCCAAGCCTAATCCATAAACAATTCATCTATACAATGTATAAAGTCCCTCTGATATATTTCCCATCCTCCTTACCAGAGCCCCTTCTATTCCCTCATCTCCCAATCCAGATTCATTATCTTCCCCTTAATTAACCCTCTTTATCCACAATTCTTAAATTTGTTAGGCACCAAGACCAACCTCTTGCCCCAACAGATTCTGCCCTTTCACACACCCCTACGAAGCTCATTATTACTCCTTAACTCTCTCACCCCCAACCATCAGTACCCCACATTTACCTTTTTTACTACACAGTTCTAATCAATAAGTGGGTCAGAGATGAAATTAAAAAGGAAATCAAACCATTTCATTTGACCATAAAGATACAAATTATCAGAATTTATGAGACACAGCAAAAGCAGTACTAAGAGGAAAATTTATAACCTTGCAAGCACACATCAGAAAAAAATCTATGCAAAGACCAAGATTACCAACTACTAAAGACTGACATTGACAGCCAAGAGTGGGTAATACTCATCCTAGAACCATAAAAAAGACCCTATCCTAGGCCAAGGATCTGTACAAAAACCAAGATCTCCCATCCCAGAAGTCTGACTGTAACAACTGGAAATAGAACCTCCAGAATCATATTTTAAAAACTCTTTTCCCAGGCTTTGCCCTAGGATCTGTGCAAAAACTGAGACCACCAACTATAAAAATCTGATTACAACAACAGTGATGGAACAAAACTTCTAGAACTATAAAGAATGACTTCCTAGTCTTCATCCCATGAAATATCAAGATATCGAGTTAGAAAGGTCTGACTAATTAGCACACCTGGGAATTGGAGAGGTACCGACTTCCTCTCCTGCTACTACTGGGACTGGAACATGAGATGCTGTGGTGCACACTTGGGGACAGATGAGCGCCAATCGGCCTTTCCAGCAAATACTGGGACTTGAACTTGGGAGGCTGTGGCCTACACCTGGGGGCAGACAAGTGTCTACCAGACTTTCCTGCAGGCACTGGGGTTTGAACTCAGGAGGTTGCAGCCACCATTAGCACACCTGGGAATGGACAGGTGCTGAACCGCCTCCCTCACTGGTACTGGGTCTTGAACCCAGAAGGTTGTGGTGTATGCCTGGGGACAGATGGATGGCGACATGTCTCCCTTGGAAATTGATCTTAGGGGAGGCTGCCAGTTGCCTGGGGACCCAGACAGGCAGTGACCTGCTTCTCTCCCAGGAACCTAGGGCAGAACTCAGGGGATACTGCTGGTTGTAGTCATTAGCAGTGCCTGGGGAACTGAATGGGTGGTGATCTGCTAATCTCATAGCTACCAGCCGTAGATCTGAGGTGAGGCTATCAGAGATTGTCATTATCAGAGCTGGGGGGGGGGATTACACCCTCTCACAGGTATCAAGATCAAGAGATTTGAGGGCAGGGCCAAATTTTAGTAACCACTCTCACTTTCCATGCCTGGGGACACACTCCAGAGTAGAGCCCCACCCACACGCCACAGGTGACATAGGAGGGCTAGGAACAAGGGCAGACACTTTGAACTAACTAAAGCTAAGAAATATGGGAAAACAAGGAAGAAACTATCAGCCAGAGCTATGGAAAGAAATATTAGCAAGTTACCAAGTCCACCAAAGTGTATGATCCCAATAGATGGGGACATAAATGTGGCATTAAAAGCCATACATTAGAAATCAAAGAATTACTTGCCAGTGATTTCAAGAAATCCATTGATGAGCAAGTCAACCAACTCAAAGATGAACTTTTACAGCAGATGAGAGAATCCATACAAATGGAATTAAAGGAAATTAGAAACATCTAACAAGCCATAATAGCAGAATTACACAGTTGGAGAATCGCATAGAAGAACTTGAAGAAAAACTACAAACCAAAAACGACAAAGAAGTCAATAAAAAAATAAGAGGTAAGACATTGGGTGAAAATGCCAGGTATTTAATAAACAAAGACAAAAGAAATAATCTACAGATTATAGGAATACCAGAACGGGAGGAAACAGGAAAAGGGGAAGAACAAGTGTTGAGGGAAAACATAGTAGAAAACTTCCCATTCTCTGGAGTGTCTGGTTCAAAACTAAGAGGCAAAAAGAGTCCCTAATAAAATAGATCCTAACAAATCAACACCAAGACATATAATAATCCAAATGGCAAAAAAAAAAAGAGAAAGATGAATTTCTTAAAGCAATAAGGGATAAAAAAATCCCTCAAGTACAAAGAAAAGAACATAAGAATCAAACCAGATCTCCCATTTGTAACAATTCAAGCAAGAAGACAGTGGAATGATATATTCAAACTACTGAATGAAAGAAACCTCCAAATTAGAGTCCACTACCCAGCAAAACTCTCATTCATATGGGAGGGAGGACTAAAAACATTCTCAGACAAGAAAGATCTCACACTATTTGCACTAACAAATCCAAATTTAAATTAACTACTTAAAGTGTTACTACACAATCCAAACAACAACCAATCTACTCAGTACAATAGCACAACATTCCGCTCTGTCAATAATATCCTTAAATGTCAATGGGCTAAATTCCCTCATTAAAAGACACAGAATGTGGGTTTAGATCATAAAACAAAAACCAGACTTCTGCTGCCTGCAAGAAACACACCTAACAGAACAGGATAGACACAGGCTTAGAATAAAAAGATGGAAATCATTTATTCAAGCCAATGGAAAACAAAAATAATAAAAGCTCGGACAGCCATTCTTATATCAGAACAAATTACATTCAACCTCAAGAAAGTGATCAGAGACCAAGAGGGTCACTGCTTACTAATCAGTGGAACCTTAAACCAAGAAATTCTAACTCTGATTAATATCTATGCACCAACTGTAGAGCCAGAAAAATATATAAGGCATCTGCTCACAAACATAGAGAAACACAAGGAGGGAAATGTAATAACAATAGGGGATTTTAATACTCCCCTATCATCACTAGACAGATGCACTAGGCAGAAAACCAGCAAAGATATAAGAGACTTAAATGAGAAACTAGAGGAAATGGGCATTGTGGACTTATACAGGGCTCTCCACCTTAAGAAAACATGTTCACCATCACTTGTCATTAGGAATATCCTAATCAAGACAACAATGAGGTACCACATTACATCATTGAGGATGGCACACATCAAAAATAACAGGACCTATCTCTTTTGGTATGGATGTGGTAAGAAAGGAGCTCTCATACAATGCTGGTGAGAATGTTCCCTGGTCCAACACCTATGGAAAACAGTATAGAGGTGCTTAAAAAACTCAGAATTGAGCTATCATATGATCCACCAATTGCACTCCTAGGTATTTATCCTCAATATGGGACAATATTCATACCAAAATATGTATGCACTCCACTAATTATTGCAGCACTCAGTACAATAGCCAAGATCTCAAATCAACATCAATGTCCAACAATGGATGATTGGATCATGAAGATATGGTATTTATTTACAATGGAATACTACATAGCAGTTAGAAATGACACAATCATGGATTTTGCAGCAAAATAGATGGATCTACAAAACATTATGATAAACCAAGTAAACCAGAAGAAGAGTAAATACATAATGATAGCACTTTTCTGAGGTACATAGAATATACATTATATCTATACATACAATACTCTGGGAACAAATAAACAGGGACATGATCAAAACTTTTCCACTAAAATCCAGTACAAGACAAGGCTGCCCTCTCTGACCAACTCTATTCAACGTAGTACTGAAAGTACTTGCCATAGAGATTATGCAAAAACGATATCAAAGGCATCCAGATATTAAAGGAAGAGTCAAGCTCTCACTGTTTATAGATGACATAATATTATATTTAGAAAACCCTCCGCCCTGCTGCACTCTGCTAAGAACATTGAGGACTGAGGGGACTCTTTTCCTACTTCTGTCTGTCCTGATTTCTTGGACCTCTCCCTTGAGAACAGAGCCCTGGGAAGCGAACCCAGAAATCATTGCACTCTGAAGCTAACTCGAGTCAATGAGTGAGTAAGATCTGGCCAGCTGTAGAGCTTCCCAATTGGGGGGCTGAGTGCTACTCCTGTGGGAGACTCTGCTAAGAACACCGAGGACCGAGGGGACTCTTTTCCTGCTTCTGTCTGCCCTGATTTCTTGGAGCCTCAGAATAGCGTGGCCGCTCTGCTTCGCTTCACGGCCGCGCACTCTTTCTAACCAATAAACCCCATCCAACATGCAGGAAAAACCACACTACTAGAGCGACAATGCAGAAAGCTTGTAGGCAAACACAAGGCACCGAGAATGAAGATGATGGCCTGGACGACCTTAAAAATCACAACCCTCTGCTTAGCCTCTCTGATAAAGAATTTAAAATAGAAATATGGAATATGTTTGTAAAACTCCAAGAAAGCATAGATTGATCTGAACAGAACACAAAGACAGAACTCAGAAAATTTCAAACTGAAATGGCAGGCCTGAAAAACATGGTAGCTCAACTGAAAACCTCAGTGGATGCCCTCGACAGCGGGGTAAGAGCAGCTGAGGAGAGAATTGGACTACTAGAAGATGAGATGCAGAAAAACTCAACACAGCAGAAGAAATGGGAAAAGAACATTAGGACAAACGAGCAGGAAATGGAAAAAGTACTCAAGGAATGTGAACAGATGAAAACAGAAGTCTTTATAAACCCAAAAGAAACAACATAAGAATCATTGGAGTCCCAGAGACCCAAGTAGGAGATCACCAGGAAGAATCAACTGACAAAGACATCATCAAAGAGATACAACCAGAGTTAACAACTACATGCAACCAAATCCTGATTGCCCAAAGAGTACCAGCCAAATGAGACCCAAAGAAAAACACCCCCAGACACATCATCGTTACAATGACAAATCCCACAGATAGAGATAGAATACTGAATGCAGCAAGGTCAAAAAGGGAAATTACATTCAAAGGAGCATACCTAAACTTACAGCAGACATGTCGCAAGAAACTCTCAAGGCCAGAAGACAGTGGTGGGATATTGTGACAAGATTGAATGAAATGAATGCCTCACTGAGAATACTGCACTGAGCCTGACTCACGTTCAGGTATGAAGGAAAAATACATAGCTTCATGGATAAGAAACAGCTTAAAAACTTCACAGATGATAACCCAGCCTCAAAGGAAAAACTGACAGGTCTACTCTAAGACAAGAGAGACCAACAAACACAGGAAAGTAATCTACAAAGATGACATTAAATCCTATGACAATCACCTCCCTCAATGTTAATGGGCTAAATTCATCAATTGAAAGACAAAGAGTAGCAAAGTGGATTAAAAAGATGAATACAACCTTCTGCTGCCTACAAGAAACACATCTGAATAGTCAGAACAAACATAGACTCAAAATCAAAGGCTGGAGGAAAATCATCCAAGCAAACAATACCCTCAAAAAAGCTGGGGTGGCCATATTAATATCTGATGACGCCAACTTTCTACTCAGAAAAGTGGTAAGGGACAAAGATGGACACTATGTTTTAATCAAGGG
>PVKC010048800.1:0-10851 GCA_004027635.1 Crocidura indochinensis | reverse complement strand
AAAAGCCATGATTTACAGTTTTGATAATTGAGTTTTAGGCAAAATGCTTGAGCTCCAATCCCATCAGCATTGTTGACAATGGAATGGAAGTTGACTTCCATCCACCAGTGTTCCGAAGTTTCTATTTTACAACCACACCCATCAGTTCTTAGAGAGTACCTCTGGTTCTCCTCTCAGGAATCATTTGTGGTGAGACTCATGGATTGTCAGAAATCAGCCTGATTAAGAGTATGGAAAACATCATTCAGGTTCTACATAGGTCTTGTAGTAAACTTTAAGGATTCTCCCTTAAGTTTTTTTTTTTTTTTTCACCATCAGTCATGTATGGTTTGAACTGTTTCAAGCCATGTATTAGCTGGCTATACAAACTGTTTTAATGTGTGGCAATTTAAGAAGAGTTATCATTGGGCTGGAGATACAATGGGTAGGATGCTTTCCAGGCATGTGACTAATCTGGGAGTGACCTCTGAGCACAGAGCCAGGAGTAAGCTCTGAGTATTCACACACACACACACACACACACACACACACACACACACACACAAAATAAATAAATACATAAATAAATAAATAAATAAATAAATAAATAAATAAATAAATAAATAAATAAATAGAAAAAGAAAGTTTAGCATCTCATATTTTATTTTCAAGAAATAATGAAAAGAATTAAGAACTAGATTAAATTAATACCATACAATAGGAAATTTCTAGTGTTGCTCAGCCTATGTTTATAACTTGATAAAGTATGTGAGTAATTTATTTGGTATAAATCCTACAGTTTATAAACTAGGATAATACTCAGAGAATAATTATGAATGTAAAATATTTTAATGAGAGAGAGAGAATAGTATCAGGTGACCAGAGGGAAAGTTGGAAGAAATATACACTGCTGAAGGGATGGATATTAGAATACTTTATGACTAAAACAACTTTGTAACTGTGTATCTCACAGTTTCAAATTGATTCAATAACAATTTTAAATCTTTTATATTTAAGATAAAATTATTTTATGTCCTTTGCCCATATAAAAATACTTAATTTTTAAAATATTGACAATCAGAATTAAATTCAAAGATATGGACAGTTAAGTTATGGCTAAAAAACAAAGGAATAAAATAAATACTGGAAAATTTATTCAGTAAACAGTGCTGTGAAAACAGGATAGGAACAGGAAAAAGATAGTGAAAGTGATCACTATATCACACCATTCAAAACTGTTAATTCAACTGACTGGAATGTTCTATTAAAAATAATAAAATATATTGGAAAATAATTAGGCAAAACACTATGATGTTGGGTTCTGTTATGTATCCAGGGATTTGACTCCAGCACAAGAAAAACAAAGTAAATACAAACAAATGGTGATTTAATAAATTTAAAAGCTTCTAAAAAAGAAAATGTCATTAAAAAATACAGGCTCAGAAATTAATTTAAAATTTGAGTGTTCATGCTTTGAATGACAGAGAACTGGGATAATCACTGGCATCATCTGTTCCCTCAAACACTGCTGGAAGTGGGCCCCATTCCCAAAAGAATCAAAGCATATCTTGCTGAATAGGATGAAATATTCACTCACCATACAGCAAACAAAGTGATACTATTCAAGATGCATGAAGCATTCATAAAACTCAACAGCATGAAAACAAACAATTTCGTAAAAAAGAAATACAAGGCTAAATAGACATCTCAATGATTAAGAGACATATAAAAATGCTTTCAATTAGACAAATTTGAATTTAAAATTTAAATGCTAGCAATATCACCACTTACAAGAAAATATACTGCATTAAAATTTACTAATTTAGTGGGCCGGGCGGTGGCGCTAGAGGTAAGGTGCCTGCCTTGCCTTGTACTAACCTAGGACGGACCACAGTTCGATTCCCCGGTTCCCCATATGGTACCCCATGCCTGCCAGGAGTAACTTCTGAGCGAATAGCCTGGAGTAACCCCTGAACATCACCAGGTGTGACCCAAAAAACCAAAAAAAAAAAAAAATTTTACTAATTTAAAAAGACTTGAAACAGCAAGTGCTAATAAGGTTTTAGAATAAGTTGAAATAAGATTTTTTTAATATAAAATAGTGTTATCATTGTTAAAATAGAGCCAGCAATTATAATGCTGTTTATCTGACATAAGAATACAAAATACTGGGACCAGAGCTATAGCACAGTGGTAGGGCATTTGCCTTGCACACACACAGCTGTCCCAGGACAGACTTGGGTTTGATCCCGGCGACCTTATGGTCCCCCAAGACACAAGTGATTTCTGAGCACATAGCTAGGAGTAACCCCTGAACGTTACCAGGTGTGGCCCAAGTAAACAAAAAAAAATTAAAAAAATACAAAATACTAATTTAAATTTTATAGTCACACCTGTTCATTGCAGTACTATTTACAAAAAAGTCAATATCTGAAAATATCTGGTGCTCAATGACAGATGAGTAGATTAAGAGACTTTGTAAGATAAAATGGAATATTATCCAGTTAAAGGAAATTATGATTCTTATCTTTTGTGACATGCATGAATGAATGGGGCCATGCTAAGTTATGAGGCAAAACAGAAAGACAAATATTAGATGATCTCATGTATCATTGTATAAAGAGAAGTAAGACTATAGAAACAGACAACGCCAATTCTAAACAAACTCTTGGACTTTGACCTCCTAAACCCAGGTCACCAGAAAGGAAGTTGGGAGGAAATGAAAGCGAAAGAATGGTCCAAAGAATTGTGATAGATGGGGGCCAGGTGGTGGCGCTGGAGGTAAGGTGCCTGCCTTGCCTGCGCTAGCATAGGAGGGTCCGAGGTTTGATTCCCTGGTTCCCATATAGTCTCCCAAGCCAGGAGCGACTTCTGAAGGCATAGCCAGGAGTAACCCCTGTCACCGGATGTGGCCCAAAAACCAAAAAAAAAGAATTGTGATAGATGATGTTTGAACTTCATGGTGGGTGTGGTGTAGCAAATATTTAGTAGAGGTAAAAATCAATTCATAAAACAAGCGGTTTCATAATCAATATTATCTTTAAAAAAGTTTGATCACTTTAAATGGGTCTATTTGATTGCAATAGTAAATTTTACCCAAGAATATGTCTCCACATTTTTATTACCTTTGTATTATTTTCTATTACTAATACTTGCTATTTTTTTCTTACTATAAATTATGAATTAAAGTTAAAATTTAATATTTAATATTTGGACTTCATTGTTTAATGTCAATTACTTTTAGCTAATTAAATAGCTCATATATTTGAGAAAAACACACTACAAAGTCTTTAATTTTCTTATAGTTTTTATTAGTGTATTTTATCTAAGATAAATATATTGTCTTCTTGCAAATACAATAGCCATTACTTTGGCAATCTTCAGCAATTATCCTCTCATTAAATATATATCCACATCTCTTCTTGTTCGCATGAGTTAGAATTTTAAGCCTAGGATAGAAAATTGTTCTTATTGAATTATAAATTTAAATTAGATATTGAGATTGTAAGTCTATAATATTTTCACATATTTATAAAGACTAGGATTGTTCTATCCAAAATTCCCAAACAATACAAATAGTGAATATATTATTTTACCCAAAATTAAACATTAACTCTGGAAACAGAATAGTCACAAAGCCTTTAGTACTCGCTATATAATCTATCTCTGTGGCTTCAGGCAGTGACATACTCTTCCTTTTTTTTTTTGTTTTGTTTTGTTTTGTTTTTGGGCCACAGCCAGTGACGCTCAGGGGTTACTCCTGGCTATTCGCTCAGAAGTCGCTCGTGGCAGGCACGGGGGACCATATGGGGAACCGGGGGATCGAACTGCGGTCCGTCCTAGGTTAGCGCAGACACCTTACCTCCAGCGCCACCGCCCAGCCCCTACTCTTCCTTTTTTACTACAGTTTATCACATTTCCTTTAAATGTTAATATTTTGATAAATATATTTCACTATTTAGACAGTAAGTTGTAGTTAATCAGGAATAGCAATTCATTGTTTCCATGAAATGATATCTTCTTTATCAAGATAAATTATACTAGTAAATATAAACAACCATGCCACAACATGAAATATTTGAATATATCAAAGTCACAGAATTCAGAAAAAGTCTCAGGAAATAAGTCCTATGCTAAAATGCAATAATTAAAATAATCTTGCAATCACTCTGAAATTTAGCAAATCTGAAATATTGAATTCAAAAATGGATTGTGTTGGAAAGCAAAACCTGTTTAGAGTGAACACAATGGAAGGAATCTTGCATAATTTATTAATTAATTCTTTAAATACCATAAAGTTGTATATAACTTACAACAATTGAACCTTAGGGTAGATATGAGAAGATGGAATGAAGATAATACTTATAGTTAAGATGTGAAAGATTTTTAAAGCTTAGATTATTTTATTTATTGTGTCTTTCACAAATAGCCTGTGAAGACAAGGTTCTATTGCTCACCTTTTTACATGCATGATTATACAAATCAGTACATAAGTTTGAATAATAAAAACTAAAATTACCTACACGAAAGAGACAATATCTCAATCTATGGAAGTCAGCTTCAAATTCTCATTTCCCCTTGGACTCCATACCAAATTATTGCTATAGTAAATTTTATATGCATATATGTATTCAGGGCCTATTTCCATATTAAATGTTAATGCCTTAGTGCAGAACAATAGTTCAGAATACATTAAAGACCTGTTAAAATAATTTCTTTTCAAAATCAATTGTTTTTGCAGCACAAAATCACTATTTCATGAGTGAATTTACTGTAAATTTAAAGTTTACTATACAACTTGTAGTATACTTAAAAATATTTATATGGCACTTGATAGATAACTTATTCCGTATTACTATAGTTTTTAGAGTTTAAACAGTATTTAACGGGCCCGGAGAAATAGCGCAGCGGCGTTTGCCTTGCAAGCAGCCTATCTAGACCAAAGATGGTTGGTTCAAATCCCGGTGTCCCATATGGTACCCCGTGCCTGGCAGGAGCTGTTTCTGAGCAGATAGCCAGGAGTAACTCCTGAGCATCGCAGGGTGTGGCCCCAAAACCAAAACCAAACCAAAACAAAACAAAAAAGTATTTAGCCCATAATCATAAAATGTGATTGCAAATCCAATTAATAATAGGTAATAGTAATTGTTATGAAGAACTTAAAGTGAATGTTTGGCTTTTTCTCCTTATAAAAGGAGAAATTTATTGCTATTATTAGAACAGTTTATTATTTTTACAATTTGAATTTTATCCTTACAACTTTGTTTCTTTTTTTTTTTTTTTGGTTTTTTGGCCATACCCGGTGACGCTCAAGGGTGCCTCCTGGCTATGCGCTCAGAAGTCACTCCTGGCTTGGGGACCACATGGGAAACCAGGGGATTGAATTGAACCGCGGTTCATCCTAGGCTAGCGCAGGCAAGACAGGCACCTTACCTCGAGCGCTACAGCTGGTCCCATCCTTACAATTTTGTAAGGATAGCCAGAAATTTCTCTCCTCACCCACTTCAGTCAATTGCTGTGGCTTCTTTTATTCTTTTTTCTTTTTCTTTCATTCTTTCCTTCATTACTTTTTCTTTTTCTTTCTTTTTTCTTTCCTTCCTTCCTTTTTTCTTTCCTCCCTCCTTTCTTGCTTCCCTACCTCCCTCTCCACCCTCCTTCCTTCCCTCCTTGCTTTCTTCCTTCCCTCCCTATCTCCCTATATCCCTTCCTTCCTAACTTCCTACCTTCCTTTCTTCCTTCCCTACTTCCTTCCTTCCTTCACTCCTTCCATCCTTCTTTTCTTTCTTTCTTTCTTTCTTTCTTTCTTTCTTTCTTTCTTTCTTTCTTTCTTTCTTTCTTTCTTTCTTTCTTTCTGCCACAACTGGTGGCACTCAGGGGTTATTCCTGGCTCTACACTCAGAAATTACTCCTGGCAGACTCAGGAGTCAGCTGATGCCAGGAGTCAGCTGAATGCAAATGCCTTACCCACTGTGCTATCATTCTAGCTTATGATTTAAACAATCATACCATGACTATATATAAAGAAGCTCATAGATGATGCTTTCTATCACAGTCAAATATTTGTGATATTTGAATTATGCATATCATATAGGACAATACACAAAAGCTATGTTCTATATATCAAATTTTATAAAACTTTTTTCCATAGGGGTGGGGTAAAAAAAAAACTTTTTTCCATATTTTTTCCAATGTATTTTTACATTCTCTACTTTGATTGCCTAGTAAATTTACCTAGTAAAATCACAAATTGGAGGCTAAAAATCTTCAAAGTATACATATATATGTATATAGAATAAATAAGAGATTATGCAAATAAATGTACTCATTTTTATTTCATAATTAATAATTAAAATGTAATAATACTGGATTTAGGATCAGAATTAAAGACAAGTGTATGTAACATAATGGACACAGAAAGATGAAAGAAAAGACAATGTGAAGTTACAGGCATATCATTGAGCAGTATTAAAGATTTTCATTTGTTATCACTATCACCTCAGGAATCCGAAACCTAACTTCTATTGTAATGTCATATATTTCCTCCATATCTGATCATTTTAATAAATATCATTTTAATAATTACTTTTTACAGTATTTCAATGCAAAATTCTATTCTCAGTAACAAGCAATTTTCTCTCTAGTAAAAATTATTAAAATATTCTGCCCAAAGTAAAGTAACTTCCAGAAGGAATCATATTGACACCAAAATTTTCTGAACTATCAGAATAAATTTTATATCTTCAAGATCCCAGTTTGCATAATCAGTGAAAGATGCTCTAGAAAAGATAGGGAAGTACATAAGTTTGAGACAAGGAGAGAACGTACTTTAATAAAATGTTTGAGAACGGAGAAGCAGGAGGATCCATCTCTGGCACTGCAAATTTCCTGAGAACTACCTGATTATGTGTGCTTGTCTCATGGTAAAATTAATGACATAATTCTTTTTTTTTTTTTTTTTTTTGGTTTTTGGGCCACACCCAGTGACACTCAGGGTTACTCCTGGCTATTCGCTCAGAAGTCTCACCTGGCCTGGCCTGGGGGACCATATGGGGCACGGGGGATCGAACCGCGGTCGTCCAAGACTAGCGCGGTAAGGCAGGCACCTTACCTTCAGCACCACAGCCCGGCCCCAGTGACATAATTCTAATATGACCATTCTAATATGCACTCATTCTGTGCAATCTTATACATGTTTTTGTTTATTCAATCACTGCTAAATAAATTTTAAGAATGCATTGATAAAAAAAAATCAGGCCGGAGAGATAGAACAGCGGTAGGGTATTTGCCTTGCACGTGGCCAACCCTAGAAGGACCCACATTCAATTCTCAGCATTCCACGTGGTCCCCTGAAACTGCCAGGAGCAATTTCTGAGCCAAAAACCAAGAGTAACCCCTGAGCATGGCTGGATGTGGCCCCAAAACAAAAACAAACAAAAAAACTTAGACAATGTAATTGAATTATAAAAGTAAGAGAAACTAGCATTATAACCATTTTTTATGTACTTGTGTCTTTCTCTTGTCAACTGTCCTGGGTAAAGAGTCTTTTATATAATCTAACTTTAGACTATGTATGTACCAATATTTGACTTTCAAAAAGAAAATAACTTTGTAGTGATTTTTATTAAATAGAAAACTTACTTGTCCAAGGTAATATCTGTGCCATCTTTCCAAATCCATTTCTTTTGTGTACTGTTATAGTATAAACTGATTACAAATTTTTCTTTTTCTTTTTGTACATGGCATTGTAGTTTTGACAAATCAATTATGAAATTCTGCAGAAAAAAAAAGAAAACAAATTAAAAACTTTCTTGGAGCTGAAGTGATAACATCAGAAGGGTTTTTGCCTTGCATGCGGAAGACCTGGATGGACGCAAATTCAAACCACAGCATCCCACATGGTTTCCTGAGCCTGCCAGAAGCGATTTCTGAACTCAGAGCCAGGAGTAACCCCTGAGCGCCAATGAGAGTGGACCAAAAAAACAAAAGCAAACAAGCAGAAAGAAGTAGAACTTTCTCTATGTGAAGTATAAAGGCTTAAATGGCTTTTCACTTATAAATTTCTCATTGAGATCTTTCCTACATTATCATAGAATCTGAAGGGCAACTTCATATAACTAATGATTGATTCATTCACTAAACAACTTTCATATAAGTTGATTTAAAAAAACAGTATGATATTTATTGCTGTTCATCTGAAAATGCTAAAAATCACTGTTTTATGAACACTTACCATCTCTTTTTCAGTAATCACTTTAAGAAATATTGAAAATGAACGCATGCAGTATTTTTCACATTTTTCCCAAGGAAGCATGTTTTCTGAAAAATGGTAGCAGTTTTCTCCATGTTGATACCAGTTTCTTGGACAAGTAGAATCCCAAACTATTAAAAAATTTAAAAGTCCAAATTTGCATCAGTGCAAGTTCACATTGTAAATTTTGCCTCTAAAAGAAATTAATATATAAATTACCACATAAGACTTTTCTTTGACAAACAAGTAAATTTGACTTGTCTTACATGTATCTTGTTACATGTATAAACAAAAAGAAAGTATATGTATATTTTCTCCTCCAACCTGCAAATAAAATTATGACACAGAACTCATCCAAAATTACCTTCTTTACTTTCTTCCTTAGAGGAGGATCCATTCTTTAGATATCCATCTGAATGAAATGACTTCTGGTTTGCTAAAGAGAATTTTGAAAAATCTCTTTTAAATTTAAAGAAAAGTAATAGGAAATTTTAGTAAAACAAAAAGGCATTAAACACCATCAATTTCAAATATTTCAATATAATACATAGTTATGAACATAAAAATTTCAATTTCAAAAATAAATAAGTAACTTCAAATTTAAATGCAAGTTTGACAAAATTTTTTGGGGGGGCACACCCATTTGGTGCTCAGGGGTTATTCCTGGCTAAGCGCTCAGAAATCGCCCCTAGCTTGGGGGACCATATGGGACGCCAGGGATCGAACTGCAGTCCTTCCTTGGCTAGCGCTTGCAAGGCAGACACACCTTATCTCTAGCGCCACCTCACCAGCCCCAAGTTTGACATGTTTTTATAACAATTGAATACAGAAAAAAAATTTTTTTCTGATAATGCTGTCAGTAACCTTTTGACAAAAAAGCATTTGGCGGGCCCGGAGAGATAGCACTGCAGTGTTTGCCTTGCAAGCAGTCGATCCAGAACCTAAGGTGGTTGGTTCGAATCCCGGTGTCCCATATGGTCCCCCGTGCCTGCCAGGAGCGATTTCTGAGCAGATAGCCAGGAGTAACTCCTGAGCACCGCCGGGAATGGCCCAAAAATCAGAAGAAGAAAAAAAAGCATTTGGCTTTGGTGTGATCTCCCAGACAATTCAGGAGTTTCTGAAGGTCATTTCCTAGGATATTTGGCCATTTATGTAGACCAGTTTCTATGGTACATAGGTCAGATGGGTAATTTTATACTACACGGGTCTTGTGGTTCTGGAGTCATCAGGGTTACTCTAGTGATGCTCAAAGTTACCAGAAGCATACCAATTATACTCAGCGGGGTCTTACAATTTGAAATCAAACACAGAGTCAGTGCATGCAAAATATATATGGTCAGGTCTGAGCTGTCTCTACTTCCTCAGAGAAGTATTTCTAAGTTAATTTGCAATAAACAAAACCTGAAAACTAAGGTGAAATTAAAAGTAATAGTGAAGTTTTTGATAATCTTACAAATGAGTAATGACTTACTACATAATAATAATAATTGTTTACTATGCTTGTACAAATAAACTTCAAAAGTTGCAGAGAATATTATATTTGTTCAAAGCATTGAATTAATAAAAAACAATATATTTTCAACATTTTACTATATGAATGATGAAAAATCAGTGGCTTACACTTTGTGGCTAAGAGGCCAACAGTTAAAAGAAGTGCCAGGCTAATGATCCCTAGAATCATCGAAATGAATTTCCATGATGGTGGTAGAATAATATCTACAGAAAGAGATGAAATAACTTTGTGACATCAACTCTTACATGTATTTTCAGACTTATGTTTCTCTTTCAGTTATAATAACTATACAGAATAAACCTCAAACTAAAAATAAGACAAAGAAAAATGATTCACAAAAGATTGACTAGGTAAGTATGTTAGGTCAGGTGAAGCCAGAAAGAGTTGTTTAAAAAAAAAAAGAAAAAAGGAAAAATATCAAATGATCCCACTCATGTGTAGAATAAAAAGGAGCAAAACAAAAGACTAAATGACTCCAAAGTAAATCCTTCCTCTGACTACAGAACTGAGAAGAATACAAGAGAAATACAAGGTTGTTGAAGAGTTGAGAGCGAGCCAATGGATAGTGCTAGCATTTAAAAATCACATCTGCTGGTGGGGACCTGAAGAGAAAGGAACTCTTAATTCATTGCTGGTGGGAATGCTGTCTAGTCCAACCTTTATGGAAAGCGATATGGAGATTCCTCCCAAAACTGGAAATTGAGTTCCCATACTATCAAGCTATACCACTCCTTAGGGGTACACCTTAGGAACACAAAAATACAATGCAAAAATCCCTTCCTCTGGGGCCCGGGAGACAGCATGGAGGTAAGGCGTTTGCCTTTCATGCAAAAGGTCATTGGTTTGAATCCCAGTGCCCCATATGGTCCCCCGTGCCTGCCAGGAGCAATTTCTGAGCATGGAGCCAGGAGTAACCCCTGAGCACTGCCGGATGTGACCCAAAAACCACACACAAAAAAATCCCTTCCTCACACCTATATTCATTGCAGCGCTATTTACAATAGTCAGACTCTGGAAACAACCAAAATGCCCTTCAACAGATGAATGGCTAAAGATATTATGCAAAGAAAGAAAGAAAGAAAGAAAGGAAAGAAAGAGAAAGAAAGAAAGA
>PVKC010048799.1:0-10839 GCA_004027635.1 Crocidura indochinensis | reverse complement strand
TTCCTCCCTCCCTCCCTCTCTCCCTTCCTCTTCCTTCCTTTATTTCTTTCCTCCCTCCCTCCCTCTCTCCCTCCCTTCCTCCCTTTCTTTCTTTCTTTTTTCTTTCATTCTTCTTTCTTTCTTTCTTTCTTTCTTTCTTTCTTTCTTTCTTTCTTTCTTTCTTTCTTTCTTTCTTTCTTTCTTTCTTTCTTTCTTTCTTTCTTTTTTAAGTAACTTTTCTCTCGCTTTTCTGGAAACAAATGTAACTTTCTAATGACCTTATTGGAGATCAAATAATTTTCATAAATTTACTTGTCACTGTATTTTTTAATTTTTCTTTCTTTTTTTTAAATTTTTCTTTCTATTCTTTAAAAAAAACCTTGCTCGGGGCCGGGCGGTGGCGCTGGAGGTAAGGTGCCTGCCTTAGGACGGACCGGACCGCGGTTCGATCCCCCGGTTCCCATATGGTCCCCCGTGCCTGCCAGGAGCAACTTCTGAGCGCATAGCCAGGAGTAACCCCTGAGCGTCACTGGGTGTGGCCCAAAAAAAAACCAAAAAAAAAAAAAAAAAACCTTGCTCTCACCTGAAAATAAATGAATTATAGTCAATATGTTAACTATGCGATGCTTTTTCTTTAAATAAAGTAAAAAATCAAATCTAGGTTATTTAATTTTTAAATATATTTTTACATCTTTAAACATATTTTTCAGATATTCTTAAGAGGCAGAAAAATGAAGAGCAGGATAGTAAAAACATATAACAATAATGAAATGTTTAGTGTACATAAGAATTATTGTGGTTACAATAATGTGGTGACAGACTCACCAATCCAAAAATATTTTAAATATTTTTATGATTATTACTTTGCTTAGGAGACCACAATCTGCTATTCTCAGTGCTTAACACATGGCGTTGTGTTCAAGAATCATTTTTAGGGAATGCTCAGACCATATTTGATGGGATCAAACACATCATAAATAAAATTATGTCCCCATATAATTTTATGTGAATTTACTCATATAATCTAAGAATTCTAGAACTAACTTTATGAAGATTTATGATGGCCTAAGATACTACAAGTCAGAATCAGTGGGATAAAACTGTTCTTTCAATAACTGGAATTGTGTGTCTATCCAATTACTGTTGCCTGGGAGAGAAAAGGTGCTTATTCTTTTAAACTGACAGTGTAATTAAGCTCATAAAATCACATTAGTGGGGGCCGGGCGGTGACGTTGGAGGTAAGGTGCCTGCCTTGCCTGCGCTAGCCCAGGACGGACCGTGGTTTGATCCCCTGGTTTCCCATATGGTCCCCCAAGCCAGGAGCGACTTCTGGGCGCATAGCCAGGAGTAACCCCTGAGTGTCACCGGGTGTGGCCCAAAAACCAAAAAAAAAAAATCACATTAGTTAAAAGTGGAGTTGACAGTAATTCCCTTGAGAAAAATTTTAGTAAATATATGTCCAAAGACTAGGGAATGGATACTGAATAGCAAGATTGATAACTAAACACACCTAGAAGATCATTTAGGGAATAAAAAATAAATCTGCAACACAATTCTTGACCCAATATTTATAATGTGCCAATGAAAATTAGATTACAGATATACTGGAAACTAATTACAAATAAAAATTAAGAATACAAGAAGCAAAAGCGATAGCACAGTGGTAGGGCATTTACCTTGCATGGCTGAACCAGGTTCTATCCCCAGCATCGTATATGGTTCCCCAGCACCACTAGGAGTAATTCCTAAGCATAAATCCAGGAATAATTCCTGGGCATTGCCAGGTGTGGCCAAAAATACTTAGAAATGCTAATAGTATGCTAGCTGATCAAATAATCACTGAATCTCAATGGAAGAAACATTATTATATCTTTGAGTATTAGACAGATGCCACTTTTTCATGGAGTTGTTTAAACATGGTGGTTTAAAATCTTTCTTCCCAAGGCCAAGAGCTTGTGTATTGTTACAGTGCATTCTTAGCATGTGAAGACCTGAGTTTGGTTCCTGGCACCACATAGTACCACACAAATCATTGGGTTCAGTGCCTCCTTTCCCATCAAAACAGGGATAAATTATTATTCTAGGGAGCCCAACCACAAAAAAATTCTCTCTAATTCTTTTTACTTTTTGATTCATAAGTGTGAAACTATATTTTATAATTATTCAGACCTTAGAAAGGTCTGTATAAAATATTTTGGTATTGTAATAAAGATAATAATTTGATTACTATTTCAAATTTTTTCCATTAGGTTCCTTGCCTTTCTTTTTTACCCTTAAGCATATATAATGAAAAACCTTTCTGCAATTATTCCTGTGCTAAAACTTTAATCTTTATTGTATAATTGAAATTTCCTCTCAGCTAAGTGGTTTTTCTAGATCCTCAATGGGGTAAAACAAATCTAACTGTTAATTATTGATCATTTCCACAAAGGCAAAAGGAATGCATATGAACTCTTTTTGTTTGTGTGTCTATATAGTTGAGGGCCTTGCACACACATTAACATGTATACATATCTGAGCTTCCTAACAGAATTCTACATTTTTTTCTCTACTTGAACATTTAGACATGCAATACATAGTCACTTATTGAATGCATTATGTGTTAGACTTCAAGAATTTGTATTAAAATTTGTTAATAAATTGGCAAGTTAAACATTAATATCTTTGTCCTAAAGAAGTTTACAGTCAAGAATCTAATATGGAGATCCACCCAGAGCTGTTGGAAGCCAATTCCTGGAGAGAGCAGAGGCCCTGGCAGCAGAGTCTATGGAACCTGGAAGCCATGGAGTCATTACCTAGGTGAGAGACAGAATCCAATAATAGGAATCAGTGGAGCACTGCCACACCGCTCAGCTCCATGGTTGTGCACTCCTCCTAGTCAAGTAATGATACCAGAACTATAGAAAACACCACACTACAATCTCTACAATAGGGAAACGAAGTAGGCCTCCATCATGCATAGAATGAAGATGGTAGCTCTGGTGACACCCCTCCACAGACACACACACAAAAAAATCCAAAACCCAACCATCTAATTAGCCTCTCATATAAGGACTTTAGAAAAGAAATGTGGAAGATTTTCATAGAACTCAAAGAAAGCATGAAATAAAATGAATGTGCCACCAGAGGATATGAGAGTAGAAATAAAAAAAATTTCAAACTGAAATAACAGAGCTGAATAACTTGGTAGGTAAAACAGAACCTCACTGGAAAACCTATTCAACAGAGTACAGAGGCTGAAGATGAAATCGGTGAGCTGGAAGATGAGATGCATAAAAACTCCATAAAACAGAAGAAATTGGAAAAGAGCTTCAAAAAATTATCAGATAATGATAAAAGTTCTCAAAGAATGTTAACAGATGAAAATAGGAATCTTTGTCAAACTCAACAGAAACAACATAAAAATCATGGAAGTCACAGACACGGGAAGAAAATCCCTATAAAGAAAACCTTATAAAACAATCAAAGACATCATTGCAAAGAAACTCCCAGGGCCAAAGAGTACATGCAACCAACTCCTACATGCCCAAAGAATACCAGCAAAAAGAGATTTCCGCCCCCCAATAAATATCCTAGTCACATCCTATTCCAATGATAGATAGAAATGTAATACTGAAAGCAGCAACATCAAAAAGGGAAATTACATTCAAAGGAGCATAACTAATATCTACCATATATTTATCACAAGAAACCCTCAAGGCTCCTAGGCAGTGGTGGAATGCAGTGACAAAACTCAATGGAATTAATGTATAGCAAGAGTAATACACCAAGTTAGATATACATTCAGGTTTGAAAGAAGGATACACAGCTTAATGGATGAACAACAGATTAGACATTTTACAGACTCAAAACCAGCCTTAAAGGGTGAATTGAAAGATATACTCTTAGATAAGTCAGACCACAAAGCACACCAAACTTCAACTAAAAGATGACAATAAATTCCATGAAAATCATCATTCTCAACATTATTTGACTAAATGAATTAGTTAAGAGACACAAAGTGGCAAAATGGATCAAAAATCTGAAACCAATGTTTTGCTGCCTAAAAGAAAAGATCTGAATAGTCAGAATAAACACAGACTTAAACCCAAAAGTCAAAGGACAATGATTAAAGCAAACATTTCTCTTCAAAAGGCTGAAGTGGCCATACTATTATTAGAAAATGCAGACATTAGACTTAAAAAAGTTGTAAGGGACAGAGATGGACATTCCTTAAAAAACAAGGAATATGCACAGAAAGAAATCACACTGCTAAATATATACACACCCAGTGAGGGACCAACAAAATATTTAAAACAACTGCTGACAAACTTTAAGGAAGATATCAATAGCAACACAATAATAGTGGGTTGTTGGAACACTATATTCTTGAAACTCAATTATAAATAAATGTTATAACTTTTTACTCAAGGTGATTCAATAAAATATAATATATACATATATTTTAAATATAATATGAAAAATGTCATGAAAATAATAATGAGATACATGCTCATTTACATTTTGTTCTTTATAATGCACAAAATAAAACTGGTTTTCTATAAACATAATGATTTAAATTCAAGTACAAAGTGATCTGAATACATACCATAGTGTAGCTTCTCCTAACACCCCAAGAGTGTTAACAGAAGTTTTGTTTGTTGTGACTTATGCAGCTAAAGCACAGAAATCTGAAGGTTTTTTTTTTATCTTCTGTTGTTTCTTAAAACAACAATATTCCAATATTTTGGAACTGCTATCAGTCGGAAAACATCCAACAAAAAAAGTGCTTCTGGGAAGATCTTACGTAACTTACCTCAAGAGTAAATTTGGAAAATTGAACAGAAGTATTTCTCTTGTCTATATTCATCCCCATTCCTTTTTCGTTTGTTTGTTTTTGTTTGTTTTGGTTTTGGGCCACACCTGCTCAGGGGTTATTCCTGGCTATACGTTCAGAAGTCGCTCCTGGCTTGGGGGACCATATGGGAAACCGGGGGATCGAACCACGGTCCGTCCTAGGCAAGCGCAGGCAAAGCAGGCACCTTACCTCCAGCGCCACCGCCCGGCCCCTTGTTTTTTGTTTTTTGTTTTTTTTTTTTTGAGTGGGGTGGTTATACCTGCCTATGCTCAGGGGAAACTCCTGGCTCTGCACTCAGGGATCACTCCTGGCGGTTCTCAGGGGAATAAGTGGAATACCTAGGATTGAAGCCTGGCCAGCGGCATGCTAGATTTACTATCTCTCCAGTCCCTCCTTCCCATTCTTAACTAAATTGGATCATAAAATTATCAGTGGGATGAAACTGGATGGGCCTAGTTTGAGCTTTGGCTTATATTTATTTTTCAGGAGAGCAAGAGACCAAGCAATTTAATTTCATGAATTACCATTTTCTGTGTCCCAGCACTCAAATTCTTGTTCTTGGGTTAGCAATAAGGGAGACAAATGAAGATCAAAAACATTTTTGTAAGGATGAGTGGGTGTTAGGCTCAGTTGCTGTTGCTGTTTAATTCTATTAATTTTTTATCAAATATATATTTTATAAAAGGTACTGTGGCAGATCACTTACTATGGGAGCAAAAATCAATAAAATCTCAGCATGTATATATATAGAAGACATTCAGCACAGGTAAAGTTAGAATTATTTAATTATTTACTTTAAGCCTGTGTTTTCTACTGTTTTGCTATGATAGAATAAAAAATTCTCTAAAAAATTTTTAGTCTATAAAATTTCTTCTCAGTTGTGTAAATGCATGCAGAATATTCATCTGTGGTCATTAAAACCAGACCCTTTTTGTTATTTTATGAAATTTCACAATGGAAAGTAAAAGTGCATAGGATTAAACATACTTTAGAGATAATTGGATCAAGACCATGACTACTTCCTTTTTGATGACTGAAACAATTAGGAATGCTGAAGTTTTATATAATCAAAGTTATCTGTCCCTAAATAAATTTTTTAAAAAATGAGAAAATAAGAAATTGTCTTAGTCTTCTCAGAGTACCTTGTTCTTTGGATTAATGACTAAGATAATTCCAGGCCCACTCACCCTGCATGCAAGTAAAATTCATCATCACTATGACCTGTACTAGGATCAAAACAAGTATGAGGAACAGCATTCAGATGGAAAAAATAATGACAGCATTGATATCACAGATTTCACATAGTGTCATAATCCAACTGATACACTCACATAGCCCTGTATTCGTAAGCAGGATATGACTCTTAATTGAGAATAAGAAAATGTGTCAGGGTCTTGAAAATTTGATACGATAGAGTTTATAAATTTCATATTAGATTTCTATCATAGTGTAAATATATGGATCTTGCATAACCTATTAGAACCAAAAAGAAGAAATGAAGCAGTCCAATCTAGAGACATGAATTATCCTGGCTATGTATACATATTCCATGAATACTTAAAAAAAAAAAACTTTGTAATTTTTTTATTTTATCAGGGGCTGGAGCAATAATACAGTGATTTGGGTGCTTGTCTTGCGTGCTGCTGAGTTGGGTTGGATCCCCAGAACACATCTGGAGTGACTCCCTGAGTCAGAACCATATGACCAGACTCTGAGAACAGTCATAGTCCCAAAGTCAATTATTAAAAAAAATTATCAAACCACAAAAATTTAGTTACTCAGAGTTAAAATTTAAGCATACAAAGTTCCAGCAACAATCAACCAACCAATGTCAACTTTTGTCTACCAGTGCCCCCATGGTCCCTCCACATTTTCAGTTTATCACCTTAACAGCGCATTGTTAAATTCGGTTGTAATTTGGATCTCATGTAATCAGTGTTGTTGGCTTTGTGTTTTGAATATGTTATCATTACATATCACTCCTCCATACCACCAATATGCTCAATGTCCTTGACCACTGCCTTCTGCCACTTCCCAGCTACCTCTTCTTACTTTCCCTCTTGTTTTCTTTTTTTTAATTTAATTTAATTTAATTTTTTATTTAAGCACCATGATTACAAACATGATTATAGTTGGGTTACAGTCACAAACAGAATATCCCTCTTCACCAGTGTAACATTCCCCTCGCCCCCCTTCCCACCCCCTGCCTGTATTCAAGACAGGCATTCCACTACAATTATTTGTTTTTAAGTTCAGTAAACTGTTTTTTTTCTTAAAGGATACGTGTTAAAAAAAAATACAATCGTAAAGGTGTGACAGTGGCAATCGCCGTTGTTTGCATAGGCCCAGAAAATTATGGGGAAAATGAGAATAAATCCTTGGCCTGATTACAAGAAGGTCTCATGACCCCAGAAGTTTATTGGCATAAGATCAACTCTGGGCAACAGGCATTCTTGATTTCTTTAATTACATGTCTTACTCCTACTTGTACTAGAGGCCAGGACAAATCTAGGTATTTGCTTTAACTAAACTGAATTTCCTCAGAGCTACTTAACCTATATACTACCAATAAGCAAGTTCATCCTTTGCCTTTCTTCTAGTTTATTTCAATTAGCATCATATCTTCTAATTACATCAAAGTTGAAAAAAATGTGCATCATTTTATGGTTCCTGGCAGCTGCATAGTATTATATATATTGCATAGTTTATATATATAATACTATATATATATCATATCTGCATAATCTACTCATCTGCCATCAGATGCCTAGGTTGTTTCTACATCTTATCCATTGTACTAAGTGCTTCAATGCATAATGGTGTGCATATTCCTTTTAATTTTTTTAAATTTAATTAAAGAACAATGACTTATACATTATTAATAGGTGAGTTTTACAACACTAATACCACCACCATATTATTTTTGAATAGGTGTTTTTATAGTGGTGATATATTGTATTTTATTTCAATTTTTTTGAGTTTACTGAGAAGTCCCCATATTGTTGTCCAGAGATATTTCCACCAGCAGTGGATGAGAGTTCTTCCCCACCCCACCCCCCAAATGTCGCCAAAAATGGGATGTGAAATAATATGTCTTCTTTATTTAGATTCACCTAATAAAAAGTGATAACAGCAGTTTTTCAAGTGCCTATTGGCTATTGTCTGTCTTCATCACAGTAGTGTCTGTACATTTCCTTTCCCCATTTTTGGATTTGTTGTTGTTAATCTTGATCTTAATTGTTAAGTGTGAATATTTTTCCCATTATGTTAACTGTCTTTTTGTTTCAGTCCATATTTCTTTTCCCTTGCAGAAACTCTTTATTTGATGTAGCCCTACTTACATATTTTTTTATTTTGTTACATTTTTCAATGGCATCATATCATTGAAAATCAATTTGAGCCAGGATGTGGCGCTGGAGGTAAGGTGCCTGCCTTGCCTGCGCTAACCTAGGACAGACCATGGTTTGATCCCCAGGTCTCCCATATGGTCCCCCAAGCCAGGAGCAATTTCTGAGCGCATAGCCAGGAGTAACCCCTGAGCGTCATCGGGTGTGGCCCAAAAAACCAAAAAAAAAAAAATTAATTTGAGGTTCAAATCTCAGAGTATTCTTTCTATATTTTCTTTAGTATAGATTATAGATTCTGGTCTGATGTCAAAGTCTTTGAACCAAAGTGAATTGATTTTATGTAAAATGTTAAATATGAATTCAGCTTTAATTTTCACATGTGGTCAAACAGTTTTCCCAGCAACACTTGTTGAAAAGGAGATTTTTTTTTTTTTTGGTTTTTGGGTCACACCTGGCAGTGCTCAGGGGTTACTCCTGGCTCCATGCTCAGAAATTGCTCCTGGCAGTCATAGGGGACCATATGGGGCACCGGGATTCAAACCGATGACCTTTTGCATGAAAGGCAAACTCCTTACCTCCATGCTATCTCCCGGGCCCTGAAAAGGAGATTTTTATTCCATTTTGGATTGATGCAAGGGAACTTGAGAACATTGGTAGAGGGAAGTTGACAATGGTGTTGGAACTGGTGCTAGAACATAGTGCTCCTAAACACAACTTTGTAAATCACAGTGTCTTTGATTAAAAATATTCAAATAAAATGTTGGAGATATCAGTTTATCAAGTGCATTGACCCAGTTAGCCAGTTATGGTCAACTTCCATTCCCCGGTGCATTCAGGACCAAGAACACCACTCCCAGCTGATGGCTGGGAAAGAACGGATCCCAGATGGATGACTAGAAACAATTTACTCCATTCTAACAGTGCTTATATAAGGCAAGAGAAGTTGGGATACATACAGGGTGATAGGGCCAGGGATATAAAAGATATACCCACATAAATATAAATAGATATAGATAGCCAGCCAGCAGGACTTGAAGTGCCAAAGAAAAAATTTAAACATAAATATAAACATTGGGGTTAGGAACATCACAATGGGTAATAATAATGGTCTCTAAGGTTGGTAGGTAATCTCCCTTAACCCTGAATTTTTCGTGAGAGAGGAGGGATGGCCTGGAGTCAAGCCTTAAAGCAACCACAAATCATGGATAGATAGAGCCTCTCTTTGTGTTATCCTTCCCTATCTTTGGAGTCATGTCTCCTAAGCTTTCTTGCCTCACAGAGCAGCTATGGAACAGTTTCTCCATGGGGTTCCATCTGCAAGCAGTTCAGAAAAAGCATCAAAAGAAGTTTTAACATGGAGTAATTTACTAACAAAAGACAATATTCACAACCAAGTCTTTTTCAACTAGAAAGACCTTTAACTTACCATGTTGTGCCAAAGTACTTAGAATATTCTTAAAATTTTTGTATATACAAGCAAAAATTTCAGGTCAACTCTTCTGACAGTTGATTCCTAATATAAATCTACTCACTATTTTTAGGTCATTCTGAATATAGCATTAAGTCCCAACTTACTACACAAGGTTTGGCACTAAAATCACAAGATATAAAATAAGTATTCAAGGCAGTTGTCGGGTGTAAAAATCCATAACTGAATAGATTCCTTCAATAAAGCAAAAGCAACCCTTTATATGTTTTGAGGAGAGAACAGTTGAAGAATTCTTTAGATAGAAAGGGGTCTGTGAGGGTTCCTATATTTTATTTTATTATACTTTATTTTATTTTATATTTTGTTCCTCTTTTAGGCTTTCTGCTCAATTATGGGTCATAGACAAATCCATTTCCTTGGTTCTTATGTTCAACTAGAATATCCTTCCAAAAATATTAAATGAACAAGGAAAATATTACAACACCAAAGCACAATAAACTACTTAGGCTTAGAAACACAGATTTTGATCCTACAGTAATGAACTATTTATTAAACTACAAATCCATTTCATTCCACAGTTTCCTTCCAACATCTGACCTTCAACAGTTATCATGTTTTACTATATATTTTTACTTTTTTGTTTTTGCTTTTGGACCACACCCGGCAGTGCTCAGGGGTTACTCCTGGCAGACACGGGGGACCATATGGGACACCGGGATTCGAACCAACCACCTTTGGTCCTGGATCGGCTGTTTGCAAGGCAATCGCCGCTGTGCTATCTCTCTGGGCCAGTTTTACTATATATTATTCAGTGCTTCTGTAATCTCCTACTCCTTATTAAACCCCAACACTTTTCATTGATGCTTTTTAATTTTTAATTGAATAAACATGAGAAACAGTTATAAAGTTGTTCATAGTTTTCTGTAAAGTTTCTAAGCTGTTGCTTATCTGTGAAACTATGTATCCTTCCTTCAAACCTGAACTGAGTCGGGCTGAGTGCAGTATTCTGTGAAAGCATCCATTTCATTCAGTCTTGTCATGATCTCCCACCACTGCCTTCTGGCGTTGGGAGTTTCTTGTGACATATCTGCTGTAAATCATAAGGATGCTTTTTGAATGGAATTTTCCTTTTTGATCTTGCTGCTTTCAGTATTCAATTTCTATCTGTCAGATTCGTCATTGTGACTAGGATGTGTCTTGGGTGTTTTTCTTCGAGTCTCTTTTTTTTTTTTTTTGTCCCCTAAATT
>PVKC010048798.1:0-10834 GCA_004027635.1 Crocidura indochinensis | reverse complement strand
GGGGGGGTTATAGGAAAGCTGAGTCTTCATGTAGGCCTTAAAAGGCTCTTGCCTTCTGTAACCCCTCCTGGATTTATGTGTAACGTTACCTGCAAGACCCTCCCATTCCTGGGAGGGGTCTTGGGGAGATTATAAAAGGTTTTGCCTGAGGGGCAAAAGGGGGTTTGGAATTTGGATGGAGAAGTAGCAGGAGGAGACATGGCTGAAAGAAGTTAAGACGCAGGGCAAGCTAAGAATGGCATGTGCTTAAATAGGTTTAAGATTATAGGCCACACATATTGGCCAGGGCAAATAAAGCTCATATTTCCTGGAACCTGTCTGAATGATTTCCTTGCCTCTACCTGAAGTTGCTGACCCGCTGACTAGAGAAGGAGGTGCAGCCAATGGCCAGGGACAGCAGAGAAAGATCCATCCATACATGCACCTCCATCACCATCCACCTTCATTCAAGCCCATCCAAAGGGCTTTGATGCTACAGCCTTCCTTATCAGTTGATAAGAATGTTCCCAAGAATGCCAGGATCCTCCAGAGGTATCTGGCTGGGCTTTTGGATTGGGCCTTTGACTTTAGGCATTGCCCATTCTCTTTGCCTTTTGGTGGGGCAGAATTCCATGGTCCCTACGAGCCTGACTGAGAAAGAGATGGCCCAGGCCCTTGGGAATGGGGCATGTGTTAGATACTCCCTAGGTACTCCGAGTACTCCCCTGTCCAGCCTCATCCACACAAGTTCAGCATTGCCCTCCAGGGTAGGTGCTCAGGTAGGCTGGAAGGCGGGCAAGGTTGGAAAGGGGCGTACCTCTCTGCCTGGGCCTGTCCCATACCTGGAAATCTGCCATTTATTTATTTCTCCCTTCAAGATGCTACAGAGGCCCTTTTTAGCAATGTGAATTAGTATTTGTGGGCAAGGAAGGTTTTGAAAGCACCACAGATACTGGTATGAGCTAGATCACGAATTGGTGGCAGGCAGGAAAAGGGAGTTGGCCCGCTGGCCGGTGGGTGTCACAAGGTGGTGAGAATTCTCCACTATCCGGGTAACAATCCAGCCCTCCAGGATCCAAAATGAAAGAGGCGTTTAATTGGAACACTTAGCAATCACAGAACCAAGGCAGAGGTTAAATTGTTTTGAGCAAGAGAAATTAATACATTAAAGGTTACATTTCCCACCGAGAGGCGGTGAGCCCCGGCTCTGGGTGGTGTCAGAATTACAGAAGGCAGGAGAAATGGCTCTGAAATGACTGTGGGATCATTAACAAAAGGCAAGGCCGAGGGAGACACCCCCAGCAGGAGGGTGCGGGGAAGAAGAAAGACTGGGGAGAGCTCATTAAGAATGAATTGCAGACCATAAACATTTGAAACCACTAAGTGTGGAGTTCTATCTGTTATCTAATGACTCAGAAATTAGAAAACTCCAACGACTTTCAGGAACGGGGTTGACTTTGCTGCGGGTGCTGGGCATCACAGACGCTGGAAGGTCTTTCTTCTTTCTTCATGGGGAGGGAGAAGGCACTCCTCTCTGTAAATCAGCACAATTGAAGCAGCTCCAGCTACCCGCTGACAGATTTTTCCTCCTGTATAATTACACAGTGGCTCAGATTCAGTTATCAGGCAACTGAAATGAATAAACTAGGCGGGGGCGGGGAGTCGAGGGGCCAGCAGAGACCAAGTCCACACCTTGGCCTTTAACCTATTCCTCACCTTGGCTGCAGTAAGATCTAGAAGGCGCCATAGGAGAAAGGCTGGCTCGAAAATCCTCAGTGGAGATGAGCTTTGTTTGGAGGTGGGAGAGTGGACTGGATTGCTGTGAACTGCCTGATTAGCTAGACAAAGAGTTGCTCAATCTGCTCTCCTGGTCCCCTCACCAGCCTCCTCCTGACCAGGAAAAGGATGCTGAGGCTGAGTGACTGAGTGATGGAGGGGCTGGGGCCACCCCTGAGTGGCTCTTGAGTCTTCCAGAGTCTCTGGAGCTTTGCTTCAGCCAATGCAAAATGGAAGCAAAAGTGGAGCCCAGGAGGTGGGGGTAAATATCACAGGCTGCAGCCCCCTATCTTGGAAAAAGGGGTTCAGAGCAGCCAAGGAACAGGGTGAGGGCTGGTCATGAATGCTTGCATGTAGACAGCTTTGTGAAAGTGGGTGGTATCATTCCTCCTCTCCCCAGATGCCAGGTCTATGTCCCAATGCTACCAGGTGAATTGCTGCTGCTGGCTCAAGGACATGATCACTCAAGGTTTTCATCAACTAGGAGTTGGTCTGAGACCTGCTACCAATTTCCAAAGGGGAGCTTCATACCTGAGACCTGGGACCACAGCACCAGGGAGAGGTTCACACACACATACTTCTCAGAGGACGAAACTGAAGGCCCACAGTCATAGCACTGCATGGAGGTCCCTTATCTTACATGCCACAGACCTGGGTTCTATTCCAGATCTTCATATAATCCTCCAGGCTCTGCCGGGAGTGATCCCTGAGCACAGAGCAGGAGTCCTCTCTTAAACTAGTGTCGGATGTGCTCACTAGGGAAGATGAAAATGAGGTTCCAGTTTCCTGGGAGATGCTGCTTCAATGGATGGATTTGTTATCCACATGGTTCTCCAGCACTGACAGAAGGGACCCCCGAGCATTTAACTGGGGATCAGATGTGTCCCCAACACCACATCAAGGACCTACTTGGAAAGTGTCCTGGAAACTCTCCAAGTCGGGGAGGTGCTGACCCTGTACTTGCTGTGTGACTGGAGGTGTCCTGGACCTTCTGATGGCAGTACCTAGACAGACAGACGCTGGGAGTCTTCAGTGAAAAGTGGGGTCTCAGCCAGTGGCCCTGAGTTGGGGCTGGAGCAGATGTGCTGTTCCCCTGAGTGCATATTTAAGTGCATGCTGGTGGTTTTCCATCTATCCACACTCTCAGATGACCAGTCAGAGTAGCCCCGGTAAAGAACTTCCCAGGCCTGAGAGTCAGCATTGGTCTGGGAACAGTGGCTGGAAATCATGAGATAGCCACTAGAGCATTAGGAGGATTTTGGAGGGTAGGGGTTGTCAGGAATTCTCTGTAGACTAGATCTCTCCATAGACCCCACGCAATGTGTGATGTATATGTGCATTATGTAGGAATTCAAGGTGAAATATAAATAAATAAATATATAGTGGCGTATGTCTGTAGATAGATACATACACGGTGCATAATTATATGTTTTATGTATGAATAACTGCCTGCAAGGATATACTCATCAGTATATATTTACTTTTTTTTTTTCAAGTAAGAAGCCAACTTTCTGAGTGTCCCCTTGCAAACTCTTAAGGGAAGCTCATTCTTCCAGCTCCCTAGAGGATCAAATTAGGCCCCTCCTGAGGCAGATCTAGGTCAGTATGATGCAAGTCTACAGGGCAAACAGTGGGTAGGGGCTTTAGATTCTTGCCTGTGGAACTCCCCAGATTTGAGCCTCTGCTCCCCTTGATTCCCCCAACACTGCCAGGGAAAGACTCCAAGCATCAAAAGTGGTCCCTGAACAGAACAGGTTTGATTTCCAAATAAGACAAATTAGTACTGGGAAACTCCAGAGGGAAAGTGACTCCAGTAACTGCAGTACAGGCCAGAGGAGGATAAAGCAACAGCCTCTTGGGGTGCTGCTTTGCCCATAGCCAAAGACTTATCCCATGGGAGTTGGTCTCAAATTCCAACTGAATGAGAACACAATAAGCAACATGCACCCACAACCCTGGTCACTGGACTGATGGTTGCCCTATGCATGTCTGTGGGAGAAATTGGTTTTCACAATGGCCACAACCCTAAACTGGCCACATGCTTTGTTGGTACCACAGTGTCAGAAAAAGCTTTATATACCTGTGCTTGAATTTTGAAACTTTCTTTGCACTGTGCTAGGAGTTTAACCAGCAGCTTTCATATTAGTGGGTCCTGAGACTCCTTTCTGCACTGGAAATTTCCTGATGACTTCACAGAGTTTTTGCTTCAGTAGGACTCTCTTGGTATCTTCCCACTTGGAAGGTAAATTTGAGAAAGTTTGCAATTTTTTTCTTATTGTCATCAATGCATGCAATGCTTTTTATTTCTGCTAACATTTCATTCTAAAATAACTCTGTTTTTCTGAAGCAAAACATATGGTAAAATATATCGACTTTGGGGCAGACTTTTCCAAAGTATGGCAGAGTACAAATTGGATTTTCCTATTTATTTCTGCATTTAACCTATTGTGATATAGATTTTGGAAGCCAGGGGAGAGAAAAATAGGAAGAAAATGCATAGTTCTGTCGAGTTGGAAAAGAGAGAATTCTTAAAAGATGTTCTTTTATTTCTACCACTACAATGTTTGACTTGTTTGTTTTTGAGTATTTTGGAATCCAACAGTGCAGCAGCAAACTTTTGCACTCATTGAGAATTGGGAATCTCTCTAGTTGGTCTTTTTTTTTGTCAGAGAATGAAGTTTTTACCCAGGAAGGATTATGTGATGCTTGGCAATGCATTGAAAACATCGGTCCATTGAGCTGAACAGATCTTCCAAACTTCAACACATTTCTTTATACTCTACCAAAGTCTCCCACTTGTGAATATTTTCCAACCTCAACCAGAACCATCTTTAAGTTTTGGGAAGCTGTCAAGCTCATGGTGATCGACAATATTTTTCAAAATTCAAAATTCCACTTGAAAGATTGAGTTTTAGCCTTGGCAACAAATCTTGTCAACTGTTTTTCCTCTATTTGCTGACTCACTGCTTCCTGCCAACTAGGCAAGTATGGAAGCACCATAGATGGGTGCCATCTTCCAGGGATGGAAGAGTCTGGTTCAGTGCCTAGTTCCTATAATCCCTGACAAAGCCAACCATCTCTTGCCTAGGGCCATGAGATGTTTTACAGGCCATTCCCATTTCATCATCTTGATTCCCCAACAGACACAGATAAGACAAAGAATCCCTAAAACCAAAACCTTTACTGTTCATTAAGGAAGTAAAATGACTATTTTTGTGCAATGTGGGTTCAGGGCAGTGAGTGAGAAAGTAACTGTGGTGCTGGTTGTACGTAGTTTCCTTCAACTTCACTCTCTGTCATTTTCACACCATCAACACTAATGCCCAAGTATCAAGAAAAACTAAGACATGGAGAATTCAGAGAGAAAGAGCTCAGGTTTCCAGGCAATTTAGCATGTCTTGCAGTCCCTGAAACCATTAACCCCCTTTCTACACGCGACAGTACAGTGAGATTTTGAAATGGTCAATGAATGTGGTATAGTCAATCCAGTGCTAAATGTCCAAACAATGAATGAAGAAATGAATGAGAGATTAATATGAACTTGGGGTCATTGATACATACAGTGGTTTCAGTGTCATTTAGAGGCTATATTTCCTTTTTTTTTTCCTTTGGGTCACACCCGGCAGCGCTCAGGGGTTACTCCTGGCTCCATGCTCAGAAATTGCTCCTGGCAGACACGGGGGACCATATGGGGCACCGGGATTCGAACCGATGACCTTTTGCATGAAAGGCAAACGCCTTACCTCCATGCTATCTCCTGGGCCCCTAGAGGGTATATTTTCATGTGTTCTTTCTGCGAATTGGGGTGGGCAGACCCCCAGGACATGGTTCTGTATTGGTGACCATGCCTGGGCTGGGTCAGGCCACAGACTTAAGCACATCTGTGTTTCTTCCCAGGAACTCTTGGGGCACAGGGATAGCCCTTACAGAGCATCTGTGCTGTTTCTGAAGGACCCTGTGAGAACCTCTGAGTCTTGAGTCTTTCAGGGAAGGGGGCTTTGAATGCAGAAAAGACAGAACATTCTAAGGAAGAGCATCCTCGAGGACAGGGCCAGCACTTGACTCTAGCTAGCTTCCATCCCTGGGGCTGGGTGCCTGGGTATGAAGATAGCCTCATGCTCCAAGACCAGAATATTGAAGAGGCATGGGTCTGGAAGCAAATGACGATGCAAGAAATAATCTACAGGCACTTGAAAGAGGGATACAATGGGTTCAGGTAATCTAACACACAAGACTTGTACTCCTAAGAAGCAGATAGCTCAGAGGAGGGAAGATGGACAAGCAAGAAAGAGTTTTCCTGAGATCTAGGATTTTTATCAGGAAAAAGCAGACCACACCGTGGGGTAGAGAACAAGTGGTCTAAAAACCAATCAAAGGTGTTTTCAGGGCTGGAGAGATAGCATGGAGGTAAGGCATTTGCCTTGCATGCAGAAGGACAGTGGTTTGAATCCAGGCATCCCATATGGCCCCCCAAGTCTGCCAGGAGCTATTTCTGAGTGTAGAGCCCGGGGTAACCCCTGAGCACTGTGACCCAAAAACCAAAAACAAACAAACAAACAAAAACAACAAAACAAAAACAAACAAAGATGTTTTCAACCATTGAGTAACAAGGTGTAGATGGAGTGGAGTAGCACTCATTTAATCCAATACATGGGCCCTGGGCTCTACCTTGCCTGCCTGTTTGGCCTTTATGCCACTTAAGGGCCCTGTGACACCCCTCCTGCTCCCCATCTTAATTTGAGGTGCTCCCCAGCTATTCTCTAGTCTTCCCAGGCAGAGACACAGGGCAGATGTGCAGGCGTCTGTTCAGTGTCACTGTGCTCTTTACTGAGTGCCGGGGGTGACTTTGTAGGAGTCACAGCTGTGCCTGCCACAGGGGAAACCTGGGGGGGCACCAGACGGGCAATGAGGGGAGCACAAAAGAGATCCCAGAAGTGATGGTAGGACTGAGGAGAGGCCACGGTATGCCCTGGACACAGGTCGCAGCCTGTGAAAGAGGAGAGTGATGGGTGAGGGTGGATTCGGCCTAGATGGCGGCTATGGAAACAGGAAGCATCATCAGCCTCCTGTGGGGTCTCAGGGAAGTGCAGGGATCAATGTGGGTGCATGTGTTGGCCTGAGCATGAATGTGCATCTACAAACAGGGGTTGTGTGAGCATGTAGGGGTGTGTGTGAGTACATGTGAGCATGAGTGTGATCATGCATGTGTGAGTGAGCACATGTGTGCTGGAAAGCAAGGTAGGTGAGCATGTGGATGGATGTGAGCACATATGAGCACTAGCTTGATCACACACGCATAAATGTATACGAGCATGTTTATGAGGAGGGAACATGCATGTAGGCACAGGTCAATGGGACACACATGTGTGCATGAGACATTGCATGTATGTGATTCTGAGTGTGAAGTATGGTACAGGTAATCGAACACATGGTTGATGGGCATGTATCCATGCATGTGTTTATATGAGACATGAGTATGTGGATATGAGTGAAGAAGAGCACAGCTGTGTGAACACGTGGCCCATAAGTGCACACACATGAACATACATGGTCAGGAGGGTCCAGGCATGTGAGCACAAGGCCCACAGGGCCTGCATGTGTGTGATGAGTCATGAATGCACACATATGCATTCATGAGGGTGAAGATGTGTGAGCACATAAACCAGGGACCTGCATGTATGTGTGTGCATGATACATGGGTGCACATCTGTGTGTTCAGGAGGATGCAGGCAAATGAGCATATGGATGATGGAACACGAATGTGTGTCTATGATACATGAGTATACACATGAGTATATTTGTGCAGGAGAGTACAGACACATGAACACATGGCCCATGTGTCATGGCCATGAGACATGAGTGCATGTATGCTAACATGTGTGTGAAAGAGTGAAGCTATGTGAACATGGTGCATGAGGCCTGTGTTTACATGAGGCATGAGTGCATACTTTTGAACATGTATACTCAGGAGCACACAGGCTTGTAGTGCAGACATGTGTGCAGGTAGGTATATTCCGTGACTTATCCCAGTGCCTCCCCAGGTGGCAGGCCCTAACCACTTCCAGCTGCCCACACATAAGTCTAAGTAGCACGCATGGAGCATGTGGCCGCAGATAACGATGACTCTAGCACTTGGGCCTGGGTCCGAGAGGAAACACTTGTTCACCTTTTGTTTCCAGCAGCATCTTCAAGCCCATCTCCCTCCCTTCTTCCGGCTCACAGGAAGACAGCAATGCCCTGGGAGTCAGTGAACTCACACCTTCCTGCTGCGTCTTCCCTTCCCCGCCTTCTGCAAAGACACCCTGGGCTGGAGCCCTTTATCCAGGGCTTCGTATACATATTTTTAATCCTGCACAAAAATGATAGGGTGTCAAGAAGGATCTATAATAACACCATCTTTTTTTAAATTTCACTTCAAAGACTTGGCAATTTCTGATCCATGTGACATTCACACTCCTTCAGGGTCAGGCAACATCTTGCAGCCTTCATAAAATGATTAAATATTTTAAACAGCTCCTGCTTAGACCTCCATCGCCCCTGGAGACGGATACTGTTATCGTTTTTGTCAGAGCCAGTTTCCACGCGCATTTGTCACTCCTGCTTGCATTTATGAGTTATCAATCCTACGTCAAAATGCAGAATAACTGATGTTCTTTGGGCGGTATTGGATGGCCTATCCGGGGCTTTTAATCAATGCTGATTTTTATTTTCCATACCCAAACATAAATCTTTACTATTCCGGGCCACATATAATGCGTTTGTACCAAACGCAGTGACAGAAGCAGTAGTTATATTATCAAACATTATACCTTGGGGCTAACTGCGAACCGAGGGCTTTCAGATGGGAATGTGGGTAGTGGAGGGCTAGGAGATGGGGCGCAGGGAGAATGGGAGGAGTTGATGGTGGCCGCATCTAAATCAGCATTCTGCCTCCTGGTACTTCTCACCTAGACACAGTCCAAATTCTTCCCACATTCCTGACTATTAAGGCATTATTTTTTTCAGAGGCAAAGTTTACAATATCTGTACAAATGATCCGGGATAGAGTTTTCTGCCTTATTTTTTTTTTTCTTTTTTCTCCTCTGAGGACATAAATCCCAGATCAGCTTGGAGTTGTTTTCAGGAATAGCTTCTTGGAACTGGAACTGGGCAGGGGTGTCACAAGTCACCCCTTGCAGCTTCAAGAGAGAATGGCTTTGTCCACACTGGCTTAGCTCTGTGTGTGGAGATCAGTTGCCTAGTGGTTAGTTCTAGGCAGGGCCCTGGGCACACCATGCTGTAGTAGACAAGTTGTTAAATGGAGAGAAAACAAAGCTGAGGGCAGAGCTCACAGGCTGGGCCAGCTTCGAGGTCCCAGGACCGTGCAGACTACTGAAAACTCTTGTTTTGTTTGTTTGTTTGTTTGTTTGGTTTGGGGCCATACCCAGCAGTACTCAGGGCTGACTCCTGGCTCTGAGCTCAGGGACACCTCCTGGTGGTGCTCGGGGACTATGTAAAGTAATGAGGGTTGAACCTAGGTTGGCTGTAGGCAAGGCAAGTACCTTCTCCACTGAACTACACTGGCCTTGACTGAGAAGTACTCAGTGCTGAGGCAGAATGTGTATATATGTGTTTGTGTGTATGCATGTACGTGTGCATGGGTGGTATTGGATACTTCTTCATCCACCCACTCCTACCCAGCAGGTACATTCTTTCTCATCCAGGCATCTCCTTGTCTGGCCATTACCCCACTGCCTGTCTCAGGAGGTTGCAGCAGGAATCAGAAACCTGGGGAGGAAGCAGGAAGCAGAAAACTCTGCAGCGGGGAACATGGCTCCTCTCCTCGAAAAGGGAAATACCACCTGGGTCTGAATGGGCTCTCCTGAGAAGGCAGAACTGTCGGAGGCTCCTGAGTTGACGCTGAAGAGCTCATCTTCTGGGCGGGCTTCTTCTTCCGGGTTCCTGGAGACAGCATGTGCTATGTAGAGCCTAGTGGGTCATGTTCTATACCAGAGCTTATTGGAGAGTGTCTGTCTGAGGTAAGTAGGTAATTCACATTCTGTATGAAGTTCAGTGTGTGGTGGAAATCCAGGGCACCAGCCCCTGTGTGTGGTGTGAACCCAGGACACTTAACCTCCTCCCCAGGTTTCTGATTCCTGCTGCAACCTCCTGAGACAGGCAGTGGGGTAATGGCCAGACAAGGAGATGCCTGGATGTGAATTAGGACACTGGTCTCCTGTGCATGGTGTGTTTCTGGGCACTGGCCACTCTGCCTGTTTCCCAATGACACCTACACAGAGCCAGAGCACTAAGGGAACAACAGTTGGATTTTGGAGGGACATGCTTTCCCACACTTGATTAACACCTTGGTGACAGCCAGAGACTTTCTCATTCTGGAAAACTTTAGGGGCAGCAGAACCTCTGGGGAGCAGAGAAGGACATGCTGACAGGAAAGGAGCAAGCTTTGGGGTCCAAGTAAGAACCTCAAGAGTTGCAGATGCTTCAGGGAACAACGTGCTTCCTTGCAAATACATGTTTTACCCACCCTAAAGTCTCTGCTCGCATCTCTGCCCACGAATTGGTTCCAAGCTTGAGAACTTTGGTTTTTCAACCAAGGTCACAAAGATTCAGAAAGTATCCGCACTTATTGTGGTGATTTCCAGCCAGGGTCCCCAGAGGGATTCCTGGCACTTTTGGGAGAGGTTTGGACGACCAGGATTAGGTTGTCTAATGATATGTCATGGGCAGAGACCAGGGGTGGCACTTAGAACCCAACAGACAGTTACTGCACCCCAAATACTAACAGTTACTAGCTGGGAGAAGTGAGAAATCCTGAGCCCCAGGCTCTGAGAGTATATTTGCATGGGAGGGAAGAAAAATGAAGCTGTTTGTAATGGGAATTTATGTGCCTGAGCTCGTGTAAGATAAGCGGGGCACCGTGACTCTCTGCTTGATATGGTTGACAAATGTTTATTAATATGGTATTTTAAGCCTGAGTTTTCTTTTCTTTTATTACAGAAGCAGGCTTTCAAGAGCTGTCCCCAGTGGCAATGGTGCCGGAGTGCAATGGGTGCCGGAGTGCAATGGGTCCCCATCTCTG
>PVKC010048797.1:0-10796 GCA_004027635.1 Crocidura indochinensis | reverse complement strand
GAGGCTCTAAGGGAGCCTGAATATACCTTCACTCCCTAGGAAACCAACAGGTACAGCGGAAACTGAGCTCTGGGATCAATTACACTGGTAAAACTACGAAGGCAAGTGGTGAGCCACAAGTGTTGTGACTTAAGAACGACTTGCTGAAAAAAGACTTGATATCCCCAACTGGAACACGGTGGCCCCAGGGGAGGTGACCCTGGCTGTCTGGTCAAATAGTTCGAGTGCTGGACCTGAGAAGCCAGAACACACCTTCTGTTCCAGTTGACTTGCTTGAGTAGCAAATTCTTTTCGCCCTCACAGTCCTCTCATCTTCAAAGGGAATTCATTAAGCCCCATAATGTCATCGGAGCTTGGCCAGGTGTTGTACTGGCCCATTAGGTGGACACAGGCCACAGCCCTAGGGAACATGCCAAATGAGGTGCAGGATGGCAGCTGAGACCTGTTGACATCCCCTGAGATTGTTCTGAAACACTTTCTATAAATCTTCCAGCCGTTTCAAACGATTTGTGTGTGATTCTCAGAGCATGCAGTGCTCTCTCTCTCTCTCTCTCTCTCTCTCTCTCTCTCTCTCTCTCTCTCTCTCTCACACACACACACACACACACACACACACACACACATACACACACATCTTGCTTTAGTTCACTTGATTTCTTTTGCCTGGAATTTTCTTCCACTCAATATACTCAATCGCCAATTCCCGGGTAAGGCCTTCTCTCAAAATCCCCAGGCAAAAGGACCAGTCTTGGTGTCTCCATAGCACTTTGTATCATTGCTAATCATTGCTAGAATATGTCATATTGATTTATGCTGAAATCATTGGTTTGCATGCATATATCCTCCCAAAGAGTCTACATTTCTGGAAGCTAGATTCTTCAGTTTATTAATCTCTGTATCCCAGCAAGAATTTTGCAAGTGTTCAGTAAATCTGTGCTGGATTAAATGTGATAAAGAATACAACTCATGGTCTTATCTGATTCTCTCTTGTGGTATGATTATTAATAGATCCTGTTTCTCTGGTATTCAATTTCAATTCTTGTTAAAATGAATTGAGGAAGGATGAATACTTTCTAAAAACTTCTCGTTCTATTGTATATGTTTTTAAAAAGCATTTCATTTTGCTTATTATCTTAAAAACCTGGTCTCCTATATTAAACTGAGAGTTCCTGACAGACCAAGGTAATAATTTCATTGTTCATAGTAAGGGGACTAGTATTTCCTTTCAATCTCTAATCAGTCTCTTTTTAAATATAAATAGATTATTGAACATTTTGCTAGTTTTGGACTAAATTTTCAAGGTGGTATTAGGAATTAATTAATTGGAAGTAATATATAAATTTGTATTTTCTCTGGGAAAGAAAATTGCTGATCTAGTTAATTATTCAAAAAAATTTTCTGACAAATTTTTGATGACTTCTGTTAAACTGGATGTCTATAGAAGGAAGTGACTGTGTCTCTCCTTGTCACCCTGACATTTCTCATTGAAAATTCTGTGCCACAAAGTATGAAGCCCACACTTTTCTTAGGACGCTTTCTGTCCCTTGAATCATAAACTTCGAGTTTAGTATCTGGATAGATTTTAATATCCCTTATAGTCTGAGAACATATTTGATAGTAATACACAGCTATGATTTTCATAACTGGCCTATGTGGTGAGGAATGGCAGACTTTTTTATGGACACATTTTGCCCTGGAAACTAAGACTGAGAAAGGAAGTGACTTGCAGAAGGCCACAACACTACCATCTTCTGAGTCTAGCCTGGGAAGACCCAATTGTTCCCTACTGTTCCAAATTTCATTGCCTTCCTTAAAAACTATTTGCTGCTTTATTGGCTGGCACTGTGAGCTCTATTATCTCACAGATCGTAAGACCAGACAAGCGAATTCTATCAGAAAGAAAAAAGAAGTCCTAACTCACTGGATTTTGTGAGACCAAATTTCTACCTTTAACGGTGAAGAGGGAAGTCAAATGACTTAGAACCGTCCATTTGGTGGTTACTATTATTAGCATCTCACTATGCCAGTAAATGAGTTGTTGAAGCCTGAAGTGAGGCCTATCTGAACTTTTGAGAGAACTGTAGACTAATGGGCATAATGGGAACATGTCAGAAGCACAGGGCTTTCATAACAGCTTTTTACTCAACCAGCTCTGATCAGAGAAAGCACAATTTATGGGGAACCTCTCTGAATCCCAGTTTCTAGATCCATAAAATGGAGATAATAATGCCTTCCTTCCTCAGGGATGAGGGCTTGTAGAGCCACAATCAGATGAGAGTATTATTACATTGGAAACTAAAACTACAGGGTGAAGATTAGGGAGAATCATTTTTATACTTGTTACTATATTACCACAATTATGATTGATCTTAGTAGAGAGAATGAAACTCATCCCCGTGTTCTTGAGCTACAAGTTTGGTCCAAAAAATATCATTATGTAAGAGGACACACAACTATGAAGTGTGAATAAACATGGTTCCTGCCCTATTTCCCTACTAGGACACCAAAGAGGATTAAGTTAGATGATGATGTCAGACATTTAAAAAATATTGTTATTATAGTGACAAAGTCTTTTTCCTCAAAGGTTAAATATATCTTTTAAAAAAATCAGAGGAATTGATTCGAATGCCCTCTGAAGCTACTTATGTGTGGACTGACCTCATCTAAGGATAAGAGAGAGCCATTTCACTCAGGATTAAGGAAGGGGCTGGAATGAAACTCATCCACTTAGTTTTTGTTCCTCTTTCCTTCAGGATGCACCTTCTGAGTCAATGGCTCCATCTACTTACAACATCAGTCAACTCCCAGCCTCTTAATTCTGATCCTTGGGGATCCATTCTTTTCCCGGAAAAGCCCCTCACTTTTTTCTTGTACTTGGGAAAAATAGTTTCACTTCTTAATTGTAAAAAAGAAATCTTTTGGGGGCCAGAATGGTGGCACAAGCAGTAAGGTGTCTGCCTTGCCCATGCTAGCATAGGACAAACCGCAGTTCAATCCCCCTGCGTTGCATATGGTTCCCCAAGCCAGGAGCGATTTCTGAGTGCATAGCCAGGAGTATCCCCTGAGCATCACTGTGTGTGGCCCAAAAACCGAAAAATAAATAAATAAATAAATAAAAACATCTTTCTAAGGAGTCTAAAAATGAAGTTGATAGATTCCTACTTCAGATTAATTTCTCAAGTAAATACCAATGGACTTTTTAATTCTTAAAGAGAAATGGAGGCAGATTATAACATGGACATACACTGAGGCTATTAAATTGCCAGAAATCAAGGCCATAAACATTGCAAAAAAAGTAATCGTGCTTATTATAAGGCTTAATATAGTGTTTATAATTGAGCATTTATAGTAGGCTGAACAAATATGTAAAACAGTGACTAACTCTTTTTCTGAGTAAAGGGTGAGATCTGATTGCATGAAAATTAGTTGTTTCTAACTTTGAAAAATTTAATGCTAAAGAACCTCCAAGAATAAATATGATTTTTAACAAACTTTCATGTCTAGTGAAGGAAAGTTCTTCTTTTATAAATTTTCATCTCACTCTTCGTTTTGAACTGCAGGCTCACATTAACTGCTGACTAAATTTCTTCACCTAGAAATTCCAGAATTACCTCAGATTGAGTACATTCCACACTCAACTTGTTAACTTTTTTTCTGAAATAGTTCCTCCTCCTTATGTTCATTTTCTGTTAAAGCATTAAATTCACAGGCTGCCCTTGCTAGAAAAATCTCAGGTTGTTTAGATTATTCCTCCCCCAACATCTAGCCCACACCCAATCACAAATATGTTTCTATTTGTTATTTACCTGAGCTAATGCAATCTTTTCTCTGACTTTTTCTGTTCTTTTCTATCTTCCTTCCTTTCTTCTTTCTATCTCTTTCTTTCTTCTTTCTTTCTTCTTTTCCTTTCATTTATTTTTCTTTACTTCCTTTTTGCTTTCCCTCTTTTCATCCTTCTTTCCTTCCTTCCTTCCTTCCTTCTTTTGGGTATTGAACTCAGAAATTTATTCATGCAAACTAAGTGCTCTACTAATAAACTACATTCCTGGTCTATAACACTTGTATATCTTATAACTTTTTGTATTATGATGTTTCATATAATATTGTGTATGTCATATTATCATATAGTATTACTATTATAATCGAAAACTTGCTATTTCAACATATTCTCCACATTTCATCTCAAGAAACCAGTGTATTAAATATACACAGCTAATATTTCTGAAATCTCCCAAAAGTATAGCATTTTAACATGATCTTCAATTAAAGACCAGACTCCTCACTGGTCAGTTGGACCCTGTCACCTGCTTAGCTCTCAGTTTATCTATTTCCATGCCCCTTACAAAAATTCTAACACACTTACTTGCTGCCTCAATGCACATCACTGCTCATGCCTCCATGATTAGCACAGACCATTCACTCTGCTAGAAACTTCTCTTTGCAAACCTATTGTCATCCCTTCTCTGGGAAACTTTTATGAACACTCTCTAATACTCACCAGAGATAGTTTATCTCACCTATGAATTCCCTTATATTTGAGTATTTTTCAGTTACTGCTTATCACATACTATAGTAACTATGTAAAAACTATATGATCAGTTTCTAATTCTCCAATGTGTTTAACTCTTTAAAGAAACACATGAACATTCATCTTAAAATTTAAGCTATATACATACGTCAGAGAGACTGAAAGATGAATAAAAATTGTTGAACAAATGGTTACATGAAAAGTTAAATTGATTTTCATGTCCATGAGACGAATTTATGAAACATTGACTAATGGGACTATATCAGCAGAACTTTTCTTCAAGGTACAGAAGAAAATAGAAGATGAGACATGGTTCTGCTGTTTGCAGAGGATTTGATGATTGATATTATGCAAACCTGACCCAGGAAAACTTGGATATGTTAACCATCCTGTGTGAACATCGATGGGTTATTCCTTTTAATAGATAAGCATAACCAATAGAATGTTTTCTTGAACATCCAGCATTCCCCTTAAAAAAGCATTGCTTTGATTCATGTCTTTCTTAGTCTAATATGTCTTTTCAGCAATCCCAAGCTCAGCTGTTGGGATCATGCAGATAATTAAACCTGGATTCCCACATACAAGGAATATTCTCCAGCTTGCTGAGCCATCTCCTCATCCCATATTTACCAGATTTTCAAGGACTATAGCCATTTTCTCTAGTTCTGAGATTATAAATCTGTGATAGAGCCTGTCTTCACTCTCCTTCCATTTATTTATGGTTGGTCTCTTTAGAATTTCTTGTAACTCCAGTTCAGTGGCAAACCTGCTCAATTGACCCAAAGAAGCTACTCTCAAGTTCTGGTTGAATATGTAACATAATTGGTTTCAGAAGCTCACCTCATTCTCTTCAATGATTAACTGGAATATTATTCTATATTCAGGCTCATCTTGTTTTGATAAAAAGACTCCTCTCTGAATCATCAATATTTTTTCTTGCTCATCAGCCAATATGGTTTTGGCTACTAAGAGTTTCTCCATACATGTGTTTAATATTTGTTGTAATAAGTCCCTGGAATTCTCAGAATTCCTGTAAATCCCCTCAGACTACATATACCATGCAACACTGATGCTCCTGAGATGAGAAGCTCCTGACACACAATAAGATGTGCTCATCACACAGAACAGCTGCCATAGTCCCAGATTCTCCTGAAGTTGACACTTTCTGGGACTTTTTAAGTAACTGGTGAACCTCTAGGACAGTCTTAGAACGGTCTCTGCTTGTAGATTGGGCTATTTCTGATTTGAAGGTCTGTCTAGTAGTTAGAATAGAGAAATGGGGGTAAACTTACACTGGGTTCTTCAGAAGACATACTTATCCATCTATATGTCCATAGCCAACTTTCAAAAACTCCTGGATATGATATGGGCTACAGAGAAGGGCAGTACATATTAGGCTCCTCAAATAGAGCAAACTTCAGCATTCATTCACTTTCTGTGCAACCTGAATCCAGAGTACTTCCTTTAGGAAAAAATAGTCACAATGGAAGCTGAAGATCTTTTTATTTGTTCAGCTGCTCACTTGGTACTTCCTTTTCCTTCACCAATGAGAAATATGTGAGGGTTCTAATTGTATCCACCTATCTAGAACAGTGATTTTCAACTTAAGAGAATATTAAAATTAAGTAAAAATCAGAACTCTCATTTTCTTAAAAATTAGGAGCAGATACTAGGACTGTTTGTCAGAGCTAATGCCCCATTATCAAGAAGCCTTTAAAGACATTGCAAAAACTTAAGCTTCCGGCAATTTTCATGATATACTGAAGCTATTTATATCCACAAATTTGGGTCAATTGTGGACATCTTTTCCACATTTCAGGGTTTAGTGATGACACATTGGCAGCTTGAAATCAGTCATGGCATAGGAATTTACATCCATGTAAATCAGCAAATGCTACAGTTCAGAGCATTTTTATTTTATTTTTATCCTAGAGAACCTGATATTAGATATTTTACTTCCTTGAGCTAACAGTGGTCAAGAAAGATTCTCCTCTGTCATATTCATAGAACCATATTCCATGGTGAGTTTTTTTCAATCCACAAAGCATACTCCATAATCCTGGGATCATTACATTTCTTAACTGAGATATTTTCTGTCTGTTATCACACAATTATATATTGTTCTTTACTACTAGGTTCTTGTAGTTTACAATTGCAAAGTATGTTTTAAGTTTTGTGTAATCTGTGGGCAAGTGTTTTCTTTTATTGCTAAGAAAAATGGAATGATAGTTTGCTATATCATGTGACCTCCTATAGGGTCATTGCCTAGCAAGTTGCAGATAGGTGTTGAATTGAATCTTCCATGTTCTAGTTCTGCATTGCTTCACCTTAAACAAAGTTCCCTTCTGCTTTTGGGTCACTTGTAATAATTGCAGCTCAACTTCATATCTGGAAAATAGAGAAGGGATACCTAACAGCAGACTGGGTGTAATATTTGTTTTAGCAAACAAACAGACTTTTGATTAAAATAAACAGACTACTTTGGAATGTTTATAAACAAATAAAAACCCCTCTTATATTGATTCAGTGCAAAGAAAGGACTACCTTATTCTTCCTGGATTGTTCTTGCTTCTGTCTTGATTTCATGAAGCAAAACTTATTTATGGACCTTATATCTTTGAGTCCCGCCTCTACAGAAATTTAGAGCCTTTTGGATGACCTAAAGTAATATCCTGCTTCCACTCTTGCATAACTTCAACTTCTCTGTTACCCAGTGATGGAATCAGTGATAGGTAAGGCTTTTTCAACACATTTGCAAAATGAACTACAGGCCCAAAATTAGGGCCTCAAAGGTAAAAAAAAAAAAAAACTGTACTCAGAAGCTGCCATCTTTAGCTCAGGTCAGGATACTGTGAAGTACATCAGCCAGACAGATTTGGTCCCTAAAGGCTCCACATTTCCTCATATTATCATATCTCACAGAGAAGATATATTAAAATTATAACTCCATTTACCTATTCACAAACAACACATATAAAACACCTCCAAGGTGCAAAAGTTACAAAGGGAAAGCAATGCAGAATTCCACCACACTTAGTGAGCAAATGTAGCCCTAAAGACGCAACTAATTAGGGTTATATGATTTATTTGATAAGAACTTTAGAGAGGAAATGTTGAGGATGTCTAAGGAGCTCAAGAAGCAATGGAATGGATGCCATTAAAACATAAGAGAAATTGAGAGCAGAAATAAGAAGGTTAGATATAAAATGATAGAAATAAAGAATTTGGCAGGTGAAAATGAAAAAAAAATCATTGGAACACCTCAGCAACAGAGTAACAGTAGCTGAAAAAAAAGAAATCAGTGAGCTGTAGGATGTGGTTAAGGAAACTTCTAGAAAACAGAAGAAGATGGAAAAGAGACACAAAATAAATGACCAGACAAGAAAATTCTGGGATGAATTAAAGAAGTTCAACATAAGAATCTTTAAGGTCCTTGAGGGGCAGGAACGCAAACCTGATGAGGAAGGAACATTAGCAATATCATTGCAGAGAAGTTTGCAGAGCTGTAGAACACATGTATTCAAATCCAAAAATTCCTAAGTAACCAGCTAAAAGAGATTTAAATAAAAAATGGCCCCCAAATAAAATTATAAAAACCATAGCAAAGAGACAATACTAAAAGAAGCAAGATCAAATCAATAAATGACATACAATATGTATTGATAAGTTTCACATCAGATTTATCATATAAGAACTGAGACCTATGACAATATGTAGTTTAAAATTGAATGAAATGAATGCCTCATCAAGAATACTTATGAAGCAAGACTCTTATTTAAGTCTTAATTTAGTATATAGAACTTCATGGATAAACAATAGTTCAGTAACTACATCGATTTGAACCATCTCTACAAGAAGAATTAAAGAGACAAATATCACAAATATGCTAAAATGCTATAGAATGATGGCACAAGACTCCACGATTACAAGCTCATTCAATGTTAATTGGTCCAATTACCAATTAAGAGACAGGGTGCTAGGATGGATTTGAAAATTGAATTTAACCTTCTATTTACTTTTTGTTTTTGGGGTTTTTTTTGGGGGGGAGGGGAGGCCACACCTAGTGGCTCTCAGGGGTAGTTACTCCTGACTCTGTGCTCATAAATCGCTCCTGGCAGTCTTGGGGCCATATGGGATGTCAGGAACTGAACACAGGTCCATCTTTGGTCCTATATGCAAGGCAAATGCCCTACCACTGTGCTATCACTCCAGCCCAGCCTTCTATTTACAAGATAAATATTTGAAGAGAAAGGGCAAACAGACTAAAAAAAAAAAAGTAGAAGAAAATATTTCCAGCAAGCAACCCTCACAAAGAGGCCGAGATATCTATACTAGTATCAGATAACATTGACTTCAGGATTAAACAAGTCATGAGACAGAGAGGGTAATTTCTTAATGACCAAGGGACATGTTTATCAGTAAGAACTCATACTCCTAAATATATATGCACCTGTTGAGGGACTAGTAAAATGCAAGGAAAACAAAACAAAACAAAACAACAACAACAAAATACCCCCTCAAAACAAAAACAAAAAACCCAGCTGCTTGGTAAAAGACTATAGCAACACAGTAATTGTTGGGAATTTCAACACTGTTTTATCACCACTTGAAAGATCCACTAGACTAAAACTCAGCAAGAAAATACTTAACTTGAAAGAAGAAATAGAAGAGAGGGGCTTAGTAGAAATATATAAAATTTTAATCCCCAAAGTAGTACACATTTTTTCCCAATTCATACAGGACATTCTCAGTTGTTGACTACTTGCTGGGCTACAAAACATACTTCCATAGTGTCAAGAGGATTAGATATTATATCAACTATCTTCTCAACCACGATGCTCTAAAAATAGAAGTTAACCACAAACAGAAATGGAAAAATAACTCAAACAATCAAGCAGAAATAAAACAGATATCTACTGAACAACCAGCCAGTCAGACAGTAAATGTAAAAAATTCTGGAAACCAAATAGAATGAGGACATGACATGAGATACTAGAACATATGTGACAGCAAAAGTGGTTTTAAGAGGAAAGTTTGTAATTATGCAAGCATTCATTATGAAGGAAAAAAGGGCCTACAAAAATTTCCCAACAGTGCAACTCAAGAAACTGGAAAATAAAAGGAGCCCAAAGCAGGCAGGAAAGAAATTGTAAAGTTTAGGGGAGAAATTAATGAATTGGAATGAATTGGAATCCCAAAAGACAATCCAAAAGATTGATGCAACCAAGAACTGGTATTTAGATAAAAAAAAAATAGACATGAAGAATAAACCACTAGTAAGACTCATAAAAAAGAAAACCTTAATTAGTCAAATCAGAAATTAAAGGGGTTATCACAATAGAACACATAGAAATTTAAAAGATAGTAAGCAATCACATTGAAATTATCTATACTATGAAACATGAAAGCATAGACTAAGTGGATAATTCTTTGAAACCAACCAACATTTAAAAAAGATGATTTGGAAAACTTGGACAGAACTATCATATTGAGGCAATTGAAATGGTAAATACTTTTTCCCTAAAACTAAAACCCAGGTCTGAAAGGATTCACAAAATGGTTCCTTCTAAACTTCTAAAGAAGCCTACTACCAATATTTTTCAGGATCTTTCAGTAAATCCAAGAGAGAGAAACACCTGCAAGCAATTTCTGTAAAGCAAACATTACTCTAATATTAAAGTAGGCAGAAAGAGCACAAAAAGAAATACAGTTCAATACCCCTGAATAACATAGACTGAAAGATCCTTAGCAAAATATTAGTTAATTAAATCCAACAACTCATCAAAAAGATAATACACCATGATAAGAGGGATTTATCTCAGGTATAAAAAAGAGATTTAACATATGCAAGTAAATCAATATATTCGACCATATAAATATAAAAAATTATATCAACAGATGTAAAGAAAGTTTCAACAAGTTCTGACATCCAGTCATAATTAAAAATAAATTCTCAACAAAATAGGAGATATAGAAATTTTCTTTATCATAGACAAAGCCATTTATCACAGGCTCACAGCAAGCATTATACTCAATGTCACACACAAGGTTATCCATTCTCACCACTTCTATTTAATATAGTATTGGGAGTACTTGCCATACTGATTAGACAAGAAAAAGATGCTAAGGGCATCCAGAGAGGAACGAAAGTCATTTAACTCTCATTATTTTCAGGTGACATGATACTATGTCTAGAAAACCCTAAAGAATCTACAGTAACCCCCCCCAAATAGGTTTGTATAGTGAATTTGTGCATACTACAAAATTT
>PVKC010048796.1:0-10839 GCA_004027635.1 Crocidura indochinensis | reverse complement strand
CCACATTCAATTTGTTATAAATCCAGAATTCTTTTTACTGTATTTTTCAAACCTATGATTTGTACTTCAGTCTTTTTTTTTTCCAATTCTTTATGCAATTGCATCTTTTTTTTTTTTTTTTTTTGGAGGGGGCCACACCCGGTGACGCTCAGGGGTTACTCCTGGCTATTCGCTCAGAAGTCGCTCCTGGCAGGCACGGGGGACCATATGGGGAACTGAGGGATCGAACCGAGGTCCGTAGTAGGTTAGCGCAGGCATCTTATCTCCAACGCCACCGCCCAGCCCCACAACTGCATCTTACTAAATTTCTTGTAAATACCAATTCATATATGCTAAGCTTGCATTTGCAAATTCAGAGTTTGGAGTCCATGTGTCTTTTTCCTCTCTGGGTCTGTTTTCAGTCACTTAGCTTCCCAACTCCATATAATATGAAAAAGTCAAGTAGTATTTTGAGGCCCACCAGAAAGGATTGTTATTTGATGTTGTGCTTAGCTAGGAAAGAGCTGGGCACTATACTCTGGGAAGGAACAGAAATACTGAGATGCTGCTTCATTCCAGTTTGCTTTACTCCTAATACCAAGTCTTTGAAGACTCTTTAAGTCTAGATTTCCTCCTGGACCTTATCTCCTTGTTGGCACTGACTTCTCCCCCTCTGCAAAGTGGGATGCTGAAAAGGTCAGAGTTCACTTGTTTCCATGTTTTGACCAGTTTTTCTGCATCTTTACATTAGAATGTCTGTGTGTAAATTATTAGTCCATTATGATCAGGAATGGCAAGTAGCTCTGTAGACGAGGCAAATCCTAACAGGTTCATCTGCTGATTATTTTTTACTGAGAAGCAGGGCAATTTAGATGGTATTATGGGCTCGGGAACTATGTAAGTAGTGGCTTCAGAATCTACCTCCTTCATTTATAAGGTTAGTGACCATGGTCAAATTTTCTATGTCTCTGCCTTTTACTTATTTAATTTTTTAAACACCATCATAAAAGATGTTTACTGAAACGATAAAGAATTTGGGAAAGTTTGAAAAATACACAAGCAAATAAACCCATAGTTTACATGATCCAATGCCATCTTAGGGGAGAAATTCAGCCAACACCTTCATTTAGTAGTAAGTCCCTCTAAGTCCTTTTTTTGAACTTAGTAACAAAGGCACCCAACTTATCAATTTTTGTTTTGTTTTGTTTTCTGGACCACATCTGGTGATGCTCAGGGGTTACTCTTGACTATGCACTCAAAAATTGCTCCTGGCGTGGGGGACCATGACTTATCAATTTCTTTTAAAAAAGATTTGTTTTACATTTGGTTACTATAATTTGGGTTTTGTACTTGCAGTCTGGTTGGCTCTGTGGGTTAGAGCTATGCATTTACCCCACCACTACCCCACTGGTGTGCTCAAAGCTCTTAGGTCTTGGCTGTTATGTTCTGTCCACCTATTCTTACGAACATCTTTTCCATGTTCCTCTTGTTTCTATAGTCTAGCACCCAGGGTGATCCAGGTATGCCCCTCTGAACCATCTAATTAAGATCACTGGTGAAAAAATATTTCGAAAATAATAAGCAGGAATCTCCAGCATACTGTAGAAGCAAACCCCATATCACTTGCTTTCATCTCTCTCTGTTACTAGGCTCTCAGCTTTCTGAAGAGTCTCATTTCTATTTCATTCATGTCTACGCAGGAGGGAAATAGCCAGATCTATCACACAGTAACACTCAGCAGACAGCTGCTGAACTAACTAGCAAAGGTATCACAGGGACTGGAGTATATGCCTGTCACCTCCATCTTGGAGGTCACCTCCTGAATGCAGCAGCGAAAGACAAATGTCACCATCATGAAAGCTACTGGCTGCTGGTTAACCAAGAGAGTGGTGAAGAAGGGCTGTGCTCACCTCAGGGTTCATTTCCCACTGGCACTATCCTGTTACTGCCCTACTTTCACTGGAATTACTGCCCAAATTTATCTTTGCTGGGTAGTGAATCACCCCCAAATTCAGGCTATTTTCAAAAACAAACACTGGTAATTGCAGCTTCTATGACTCAGGAATAGGAGAGTGCCTTCCACCCTCAGCAAGAATCACTCACTGCTCCTGGCTGAGGAGTCAAGACATTGTCTAAGGCTTTTGTGTACTTAACTGGGGACACTAGAGGGTCCCCAAAGTGGCTCACTTGCTGGAGGTGCTCAGGCTATACCTGAAGGTGGGCTGTCACCTTGTGTCCCCTGGTTCCCAAAGCGGGTGAGGGGAGACAGGCACCTGAGCCCAACCGTAAAAGATGGCCACTAGTACTCTCAACCTCATTCAAGCATCAGAAGCGAGTCACTATCTGAATGCATCCGGGGTAAAGGGAAACAATCAGGATTTGCCCTGTAAGACAGCATCACAGGTGGAGGATGTATGTGGAGAAGTTGGGTATCAAAGGATTCGGGCACAACCTGTTAAGCTATCACATGCACCACACAGAAGAAAACTTTGTATGGCTGGATGATAGAAATCTCAATAGACTTAGCCCCGTACTTTTCTTTTCAATTTGGAGACACGCCTTCAAACAACCTCAGTCCCTTTTCTTCCTACCTCAGTGTGTCTATACTGTCTCCAAACAAGAGTCTTACTTGGAGTAATTTCTCCTTGCTGAACAAACACACTGTCCACCTTTCCCATTCTCATCTTCTTTGCTCTATTCCTTGAAAGGATGAATTTTCCTTTCTCAAAGTTTTGAATTAGAGCTCTAAGGAATTATTAGTATAATTCAAGAACCATTTTTTTCAAGGACAATAGATTGGTGGTTTACCATCATTTTTATTTAGGGTTTTTGGTTATTTATTTGAACATAATCCCACTCTGTACAAATGTCTGAACTTAGCTTCATATAACCAACCACATTGGGATCAGAGTTGATAAGAAATAAACAACTTCATTGATGATTTTATAATTTGATCATTTTTCCATTATTAATTTAAGTAATTCCTACATCTCACCTCTTTGCAATTTCTGATAGCAAAGGCTGAGGACTTTTAGGAAAAAAGAAAAAAAAAAACAAAAAATACCCTCTTGGATATTATTCCCATAACTTTACCTACTCAATCCACTGCTTCAAATACTTCTTCAAGAGTACTTTTGCATTTTTACAAAATAAGTAAAAAAAAACATCCTCTAACCATTTTCTAATGGATAAACACTGATGTCAAAAACAGTCATCAGGGGCCCGGGAGATAGCATGGAGGTAAAGTGTTTGCCTTTCATGCAAAAGGTCATCGGTTCGAATCCCGGTGCCCCATATGGTCCCCCGTGCCTGCCAGGAGCAATTTCTGAGCATGGAGCCAGGAGTAACCCCTGAGCGCTGCCGGGTGTGACCCAAAAACCAAAAAAAAAAAAACAAAAAACAAAAAACAGTCATCATTAGTCTTTGCTTCTTTCTTCATGATTGACTGCTTCAACAACAATGGCATTGTCCTTGGCACACAAGACAATGTGTGAAGAAGTGCTTGTGAAGACAGGAACCTGTTCCCAGTTCTTTTATTTTCATCTCTGGTGCTCATATCTTACTCATGTCTTACTCAGGGATCATTCCTGACAATGTACCTGCAATGTCCTGGCAAGGGACCATATAGGTGCCAGGATCCAAGCCTTGGTTAGGCGCACTCAAGGCAAGTGCCCTACCTACTGTACTATCTTCCCACCCCCTCCTTACTCCTTAATAACATAAATACTTCTACTTATTTCATTTGTTTTCAATGCTGAAACTTATTTCATGTCACTTCACTTTGGATCTGGTGGAAAAAACGAAAATAAAAATACCTTTCCTCAAGACTCTGGACATATTTCTTTTCTTTTTGTTTTCTAGTAGTAACATATACCCTCTATCCCAAAAGAGATATCAGATTGCAAGTATTAATGGAGATAAATGTGTAGTTCTTTCTTGACTCTCTGAGGCAAAGCGTACTCCACTGATCAATATTTTCTGTTCAAATCTCATAAACTCTGCTTTTGAGTTTCAATATTCTTTTAGATAGCCTGTCCTAGTGGTTGAATATGGTCTTTTTTGGTTTTACTAAAAATGGATTCCTTGTCTATATTTAGGCTGCCAACTGTTCACTGATACTAATTTTCTTAATGTTTTTTTTTTTTTTTTACCCACATTGCCTTTTCCGTATCTCCACACATGCTCAGTCACTGCTCATTCTCCTCTAAGTGTATCTTTGAAACATTTCCTCCACAAGTCTTAATGCCAATCCACTCTGAGGTAAGAATAAATAATATTCTCACTAGCTTTTGAAATAAATTTTTATAAGTTCAGAAACATCAATCAACTTCAGAACATGCTCTGAAGTCTCACCTACCTGATCTTCTTGCTAGAAAGAGCTCTACCTATTTTTCCAAGATTGTGTGTATCTCTTGACTCTCAAAATGTTGTTTCCAAATTAACAGAGTCCTTATAATTCTTTTTGTCATGCCATGCCTAGTGAGACTAGGCAACAATGACTGAAGTTCAATAGTTCAATAAATATTCATAAAAAGTTTACTATGCAACATAATGCTATTCAGAAAGGCCTCAAACTTGAGCAGCAGAATCACTCAAGGAGCTTGTTTAGTTATATTCTCAGTAAGAATCTCTAAACCCATCTGGTCTGGGTAGGGCATGACCATGTACATTTCCGGGAAGTTCAATGGCAATCCTAGTGATGCTGGTGAAAGAACTTGTGTTATAAAGAGTGAGCAAAAGTTTATGGGGCTAACCTCGCAGTTTAATGATTTCATCAGGTGAGAGTTCAGTAACTACACACTATGAGACATTTCATAAAGGTGAAAGAGAATGCATTAAGAATGAAAGGTGCACAGATCAGTTTGCAGACTATTCAACCAGCAGCTAATACTCACACACTTAAGTTGTAATGCAGTGCTTCTGTAAAGGAACTCTGGATGTGTATGGGATAAGGAACACTATTTTGACACTCTGTAATGCTCTTACCATGCTGTCCAAACCATGTTAGAAAATTGCTTAGTAATAATCATGTGAGAAATACCCCAGGACTGAAGTTGATATAAAAATTTATGTACTGATACTCTGGGGGGAGGGATTGGTACAGTGACACTAAATTCCAAAAATATCAAGAACAAATTATGGTGTCCAAATACACTTGTACAAGTTTCCTTTGGGGCTCGGTTAAAGACACATGCGGGAATAAAGGGACTTAATACTTCCTTGTATGTGGCTGACCCCAGTTCTTTCTCTGGCACCACATAGGGTCTGCCAAGCAACGCCAGGAGTGATCCCTGAGCAAAGTCAGCAGTAAGTCCCACACACAACAGGGTACGGACAATGCCTCACCTCCCTTCCAGAAAAGACTTAGAATATTTAAAGTTCCATTAAAAAAGAATGCTTCCACTCTGAAGATGTCCATGTTCTCTTTTGAATACACGTCTCCTCCCACCTTACATTTCTTTCAATAAGAACTACTTTTCTTCATTAAAAAAACAAAACAAAATAAACTATAATTATAAAAATCCAGAATCCAAACTTCCACTAGGTGATGGGCAAAAAAACTTGAACATTAAAGCAGTTTCTGCAACTGGGAGCTGTATGAAGGTTGCTCACAGTAACCTGTAGCTTCCTGCACTGCCTAAGTCATCGCTGCTCTGACAATTCTTTCCTTTATTGGATAAAAAATAAAATAAAAAAGCAAATATAGGGGCAGGGGAGATAGCATGGAGGTAAGGCGTTTGCCTTTCATGAGAAGGCCATTGGTTTAAATCCTGGCATCCCATATGGTCCTCTGTGCCTGCCAGGAGGGATTTCTGAGTGTGGAGCCAGGAATAACCACTGAGCACTATCGGGTATGACCCCACAACCAAAAAAAAAAAAAGCAAATATAGCTAGTTGCTTTCAAATTCCAAGTAGTCAAACAACAGGCAGAATAATACTTTAGTGATTTCTACCCAACAAAAGTGAACAGTTTGACCCTAATATAAATTTTAAAATAGTAGTTACAACTCTAACATTTAAGTACACTTATAAATCTTAGAAATGTATTATGGAGAATGGAGTTTTACTAAGTGCTGTAAAAATACACAAACGTTGTCTATTAAAAAGGCATGTAGCCCAGAGACCAGTAGCACCAACATCATCAATAATGTGCTACAAATGCAAACTCTTCAGCCCAAGATCTCTTGAGTCAGTATCTATTGGCAATCTCTATTTTATCATGCTCTCAAGTATATTCTGCTACTCACCAAAGTTTGCATGTCATTGATGAACTGTTAGATGATTAAACTATCTGGAAATAGGATTTGGATTCATGTAATTTTGAAAAACATAGCAAGGACTAGGCTGGTATTTTTTTAGATTAATTAAAAGATTAAGAGACAAATTACAGATTGATGATTAGTGGTCAATATGTGAACTACATGCTCTCTGGTAAGAGTTTTTCAGAAACAAGTGTGTTATCTGACCAAAAATCAGTATCTAAATACTCTGGAATACTACGTGAGGGGATTAGTTATTTTTTGAATGATGATTCAAGTCTTGTCTTGGGGCCACATATGGTGGTGATCAGGGGGTTACTCCTGGTGCAACATTCAGGCACCAGTCCTGGCAGTACTCAAGGGACTAGATGAGATGCCAGGGATTAAACTTCGGTTGGCCATGTGGAAGGCAAGGGCCTTACCTGTTGTACTATCTCTTGAGCCCCAGATGGCTCAAATCTTATAGAGTGGAAATGGGTTACTAACTCACACAACTGATGACATATACAGCCAGTCATCTTTATAGATTCTTCCTATGTACTCCATGCAAGTTACTATCTGCCATTTTCTGAATTAGCCTTTCAAGAATAGGTAAATAAAAACTGTTCAAATTGCAACACTTATGAGAGAAATCGAGTTATTTGTTATTCTTATAGTTTTCTAGTCATATCAACAGAATAAACGTAGACAACTATTTAGGATTTATGAAGTATATAGAGAGAACAGTAGAAAATCAAAATGTTTAATTTTAATTTAGTGAGTCATCAAGAATAAAATAGCTATATGAAGACTAAATAGGAAAATTGGGAAATTTTTTGTTTTGTTCTGAGGGCCAACACATGCAGCAATGTGCAAGGCTAATACTGGCAGGGCTCAGGAGATTGAACTTGGGTCACAAGTGTGCATGACAAGTGTCTTACCTGCTATACTCTTTCTATGGCCCAAGCAATGATGTTTCTTACTCAGGAGTGATGGGTAGTAGACAGTCAGATCAGTTACCTATTGCTCAGATGAAGAGAGCAAAGGGTTCTTGAAGAACAATTATAGAGATTAAGATACAGGAACAGAGGGGCCAGAGAGATAGCACAGTGGTAAGGCATTTGCCTTGCACGTGGCCAACCCAGGATGAATGGTGGTTTGAATCCCAGCATCCCAAATGGTCCCCCGTGCATGCCAGGGGCAATTACTGAGCGCAGAGCCAGGAGTAACCCCTGAGCATTGCTGGGTGTAGAACCCCTCCAAAAAAGATTCAGGAACAGAGAGAGTTAAACAGTCCTGCTTGTTTGTTTATTCATTCACTGACAGAAAAGGCAGAGGTGAAAAATCTTAGAAATACTTGCAGCACATCCTTGACTGGATCTCTCCTAGGACATGACAAGGTCATTGTTTGTGTTTTCTGAGATGTGCATCTCTCACTCCCCAAAGCACACATTTCCTAGTACTCAGAATTGGCCATATATTTTTATTTTTGGAGATGAAAATAATTATATATTCTTTTTACTTTTAATATGTGTTTGGTTCTTGGGTCACACTCAATGGCACCTATTGGTTACTCTTGGCTCTGAACTCAGAAATGACTACTGGCAGGTTTGGGGTACCATATGCATGCTGGGGATCAAACCCAGGCCAGCTGTGTGCAAGGCAAATATCCTACCCACTGTGCTGTCACTCCCTACATTAAGTATTCTTAAATGCAAATCTTATTGAGCATGAGGTTTGTTCTTTCCTATTGGAATCACTCCGGATATTTAAAAAGTGATGCCCATCTATAAGATGCGCTCCAATGAAATGTATTTAGAAGTCAGGCATCCTGTGGCTACCTTGGTCAAAGTAAAGGCGAAGGTCTAAAGATGGAAAGAAAGGAGAGGAAATTAAACAAGATGCCCCTGAATCCTGAGGAAGCACAGGCGAGCCTGTCAGCTAAGCTCTGCTACCCTGCTGAGGGCTGCAAGCTGATCATTTCATGGGAAGGCTTAGCAAGCCACTCTCTCATACTAGAAAGGCCAAAGGGAATGGGTAACAGCAGAAGAGGAGTGGAAGGTAGATGAGAGATGATGGCAGGGATGCGGTGGTGGGTGGTGAGAAAGGACAAATCAATACCCGTCAGTACCTAGCACATGTCCACTGGCCTATTCAAAACCAGCAGGTTCTCCTGAGATAGATGTGGTCACCAGCAGAAGCAGCAGCGAAGCTTGGCTCTACTCTCAGTGAAGACCAACTGCACAAGGCAGAGTCCCCACGTCAATACGCAGGCTCACAAATATCAGGGGAAACACCCTGTGCATAGTTAAGCCCACAGGGCTGCGACCAAGGTAAATCCCCTTCTGCACCCACAGCCCTAAAATTAAAGGGACTAAAGGACTATTAGCATGCAGCTCCTCTGCTTATAGGCTCCAGGCAACATTTCAAATAAAATATAGGCAATGTTTCAATTATTTTGGAGAAAAATGCTTGGCAGGCAGGTGAGACAAAGAAAACAATAGAACTTACTCGAATTCCATGTTGGAACCCTGACAAGATAGACATGGCTTGCTCATTCTTACTCTCTGAAATGACGTGGTCTTCCACAACAAACATGCTCACCCATAGAAAAGCCACTGGTCTTTGCAAGCTCAGCAAGCTAGAGAGCGCTACACTCATCTACCCTCTTTCCCAGGATTTTCTTCTCTGGCCCCCCCTAGACCCAAAGAATTACAAGTGGAGTGGAGCACTGTGAGCTTACTCAGGCATCTCCTTATAAGGAAGTCTCCTCAAGTTCAAATAATCAAAATTATATGTATGAACTATATTATTCTTACTCAGTTTTCTGGACCCATCTATTATATGAAAATGGTAAAATTCTCACCAGCAGGTCTGAGTATGAAGCAAAAATATGTGCAAACACTAACAGCAGGGGTTGGGCATTTTTGTGGATCATGGGTCAGAAAAAGAAACCTGGAAGATACCAGCCTAATTCCTTTAAGGAGGTGAGGCACCCCACCACCAAACTGAAAAATCTCTGGTGTTAGGATTGGATCTGCTGTAGGCCAAGTGACCTCATACCTCCCTTCTGCTCACACATACAAAGTCAACTCTCTGGAGGACTGCTTTTCTCTTTTTAATTTCAGTCCCAAGAGATCTGAAAGCTCCTTGGAGATGAAAGTGCTGTGGGAGGCAGCCAAGAAGAGCTGGGGATTATGCAGTTTAAAGAGAAAAACCAACCAACCACAAAAAAAGTAGCATCAGAAACCTGGTGCCCCTCCACCCTCTGGCCTCAGGCAGGGCTTGAAAAGGTGACTAACAGGATAGGAGCTGAAGAAAGATGTCTGTGTCTGTAGAATAAAGATGGGGTGGCCTCAATAGGAATGCCAAGCAAGTTGTGGCAAGAAGACGCATCCTATTCACCTCTATCAATGCAGAAATATCTACAGGAAAGTAGCTCAACCACGAAGGCCAGTCCCTGCCCTCCCAGCCTCTCAAGTGAGTATGTCAGAGTGATTTTCAAGGTTCAGTGTTAGGCTGAGGCTCATTACCACAAGTATAAGCCACAGCTGCTGTTGGCTGACTTGCAGGACCGTCTACAGTTTGAAGCTGCCTACATGAGCCAATGGTCCAGTATAAGGTACACTGTGGGCAGGTTGGGCCCTCCCCAGGACTCTGGGTATTTCTTAGTCTTTCTCCTTCTCTTCATATCTCTTCATCCCTCCATAACGTCCAAGCACTCCTGGGGAACTCAATGTCTCTCTTGGCTGTACCTTGACATCTCTTGTCTCTTCTTCTTCTGCACAACCCCATCCCAAGATACACTGTTCCTCCTGACATCATCCCTGGCCCTCCCCTATACCCCCAATGGCTTCTGTCCCATCACCTCCTGTCCCCTCCAGAACTCACCGAGGACTCACTGTCCCTCACGAGGAAGTCACCCTCCACGCCTCGCTCGTTGAGGGCACACTCGGCCTGGTGTCGTGTTATGGTGCCGTAGTACCATTCCCGGCCCGCAAAGCGCCCACTGCAGGCAGGACCTGCGTAGCTGACACTGATGGGTGGCGTGAGCACGGGGTGCAGGGTGGGTGCATCGCTGAGGACCACCACGTAGTTCTTGGGGACCAGGCCCACTTGGCCTCGCGTGTTCTTGCACCGCCACCACTCGGGGTCATTCTCGGGCTTCTCGATGACCTCCATGGTCTCCCCCTTGTCGAAATTGAGCTCCTCGTCGGTGACCGAGCTGAAGGGGTACAGCGTCTGCACCAGGTGCAGCGCCCTGGCACCCTGCCCGTTGCTGAGCGCGGTAGCCTGGCGCAGTCCCGGGCAGCCCAGGGGTTCTGCCATGGCTTCATCCACCTCCTCCAGCACATAGTTGGACGGGAACCAGCCCACCTGGCCATTGCAGCTACCCCGCCACCAGCCATCACTGCATTTCTCCATGACAGTTACTCGTGCGCCCTTGACCAGTGATAGCTCATCCTCGCGCTCCGCTGTGTAGGCAAACTTGACCAGAGCAGCGATGTTGAGGTCGTAGATGCGGTCGGCGCTGCCTGGGGCTGGACCACCGTTGGCTGGGAACTCGGAGTCAGTGCTGGGTGTTGGGGATGCATCGCGTGCGCTTGTCTTCCTGCGGGTC
>PVKC010048795.1:0-10836 GCA_004027635.1 Crocidura indochinensis | reverse complement strand
AAAGAAAGAAAGAAAGAAAGAAAGAAAGAAAGAAAGAAAGAAAGAAAGAAAGAAAGAAAGAAAGAAAGAAAGAAAGAAAAGAAAGAGAAAGAAAGAAAAAGAAAAGGAAGGAAGGAAGGAAGGGAAAGAAAGAAAAAGACAACCAAGAGAGAGAAAGAAAAAGAATAAAAGAGTAAGAGAAAGAAAAAAATCAAGTGCTGTTTCAGACCTCATGTCCTGGCTTGTCACAGACCTATTTCAAATGAAATCAAAGTGCAATAAAATTCTACCATCATTTACTACAGTAAGAGGCCTCCCTCCCACCCACCCACACAGCCTTGCCATTCAAATACCTTGCTCGTTTTTCTTGTTACATTATTATGATCAGTCTCTTAGTCAAGTCTCAGTTTGACTAATCCATTGCCATGGGCTCCTAGTTGATCAATCTTCCACCCATTTAACAGAAGCAGAGACTTGGCCTTGAACACTCACTGCACTTGTGTCCAAGGCCTCTTATGGACCCAGCATGCCTGAGTCAGGCCCTTAAGACTACAGGTTCTTCCTCCTAATCCCTCATCCCACTGTTCACAGGAAGAATGGGGCTATGTTCTCAGCACCAGTGCAAATTTAAGTCCGTTGAGTGAATGTACTAAGAGAGTTTTTTTCTCTTCCCAAATGGATTTGAAAGTAGGGTGGTTAGATAACAAAAGAAAGTGAAGAATTGGGCTTGAGCAATAACACAGTAAGGAGGGCATTTGCCTTGGATACAGTGAATCTGGGTTTGTTCCCCAACATTCCATATGGTCCTCCAAGCCTGCTAAGAGTAATTTCTGAGAACAGAGCCAGGAATATGCCCTGAGCATCTTTGAGTGTGGTCCCAAACCAATAAATAAAAGAAGAATATTTTGTCACCAAAATCAGGGCTGTAAAGATCATACAGTAGGAAGGGCTCTTGACTTGCATGAGGCCTACCTAGGTTTAACTCCCAGCATTCCATATGGTCCACCAAGCATTGCCAAGAATAAGTCCTGAGTAGAGTCAGAAGGAACCCTTGAGTACGGCTGGGTGAGCCCCCCAACTATCTTTTAAAAATAAAAATTGTGACCAAGACAAACACAGTAATAATAGGATCCCCAAAAGGTAAGCTGCAAAAGATTTGAGTTTGATTCTGACACCAAGTGGCCCCCTAAGTATCACCAGGAGCACCCCTTGAGAAAAAAGAGGTTAGGCATGACCCCTGAGCACTGCCATATGTGACCCCAAAAATGCAAACTGCCCAGACCCAGAAATACTAAGGATATTTCTAATAACTGGTCAGTTTTCTGGCTCTACTCTGCTGAGTAGAGTTCTAGGAATCTGAACCAGATTCTGAGGTCACTCAGAATTTTATAATCCAACAAGGTGGGGGATCAGATCACAAGGAGATAGGGCATTTGCCTTGCATGCAGAAGGACGGTGGTTCGAATCCTGGCATCCCATATGGTCCCCCAAGCCTGCCAGAAGTGATTTCTAAGCATAAAACCAGGAGGAACCCCTGAGCATTGCCAGGTGTGACCCCACCCTAAAAAAAATCCAACCAGGTGGGACTCGACTGGCCCTCCTCAATCATTTGAACAGCTGATTTACCAGCATCCCAAGCAGAGAAGGTGCAGAAGTAAGAGGAACTCATAAAAAAATAATATCAAGGTCAAAGGTAAGCTTCCTTTTTCCCTCCTAGAGGACTTAGTGCCCAGAAGCCAGGGAAAACCAGCTATAAATTCACAGGTTTGATTAGCACATGCAACAGGGATCTTTTTTCTCAAGGGAGATATTATTAGCTCAGTTGAACATTTTCTAATGCGTCAATGACATTTGAAATCAAAAATACAAATCCTGTACACATGTTCCATAAACTGAGTCAAAGGTATCTTTGTTATGAAAATCTTGGTTGCATGTAGCCTTGTTATAAAGGCTCAAGAATTATGCATATGGACAGGACCCCAGCTGGTGGTGGGGTGTTTTCTCCAGAAAATTCAATTTCAAAATGTTCCTGGATTGGAAGGCACAGAACTCTACAAAACACTGCGTCACAGTGAGCCCCACTCGCTACCCCAGGCCCTTCCCCATCATGAAATGAAAATGATTACAGGGTCATGTGAAGAGAGAATGTGGGAAAAGAAAACAAGTGATCGAGAGATAAACTTGGACCGGTTTGCAAGCCTATGTTTACCTGGGCTCACTAGCAGGGCAGAGTTCACAGTGCCCTGGGCTGGGCATTAGGTCTGAATTCTTTCCCCCACTGGCCGCAGCCTAGCAAGTCACTTCAAGCTGCCCAAGGTAGTGTGACAGCACCCCTGGGGCAAATCAGCTGGTCTGAGAGACATTGTAGGACAGAAACTCAATCATGAACAACATATTTTTTCATCTGTAAGTCACATAAGACCTTTATTTTACTTACTCATTTGGTGAATTTATTATAGGCAAGACAGTATACTATTGTATTTATTTTATCACAAGAAAGAATGCATCTCCAAAAATTAGATGCCACATTCAACTTGAGGTAATGGGGACAGTTTTTACTGATTTACTTTGCTGACTGAAGACAGGAAGTCATTTTACTTTATCATTGTTGTTCACACCTATCAACCCTTCCTCCAATTTGAACATTACCACAGCAATATATATATACATATATATGTATATACATATATATATAAATCTCTTCAAGGACTAAAATTATTCATCCTTCCGAAAGCACGAGATCTTTAATAGGTGAAATCTATAGACAAGAACACGATTTAGAGGTTTATCTTTTAAGTAAAAGGATAATCTAGCTTTATTAGAGGAAAAGACCATTATTACTTAATAAATAGGTTCTAAGTATTAAAAAATATGATGCAAATATAGCCAGAATGCACTGTCCTAATATTACTGCATAGAAAACGAAAACTAATATATTAATCCATCAGACCACACTAATGAACAACTTTTTAACTGTGTGCCTTATGGGGATTCAATAAAAACATTTTTATCTAAATAAAAATGAAAGGAAAATGAATCCTATTCTTAACCACTGAATAGTTGTGTAACTATTAGGCAAGTCATCTGAACTTGTATCTATAGTCTTCTCCGTGTAACAGGAGCACTAGTACTTCCTAGATGAGAGGCTAAAAGGGGATGCACATGAGACAGGAGTGGAAATCAATGTCTGGACCTTCGTAGTACCCCATCTGTCTTCCTCTGCCATGTGCACTGTGTGCATGGAATCACATGGTCGTGAGCAGGGACTGTTCTTTCTATAAAGTTCTGTAACTTTTTCATGGACTAAAAGCAAACTTCCCATATCTGTCATCACAAGCCAACCCCTTCAAATCCTCCCCAAAGCTCAGCCCCACACCAGCTGGGGGACCTCAGAGCACCTCAGTTTACAATTTCATACTCACAATCTCTGGGTCATGATGTCACAGAGCCCTGTAAGTCAGCTACCCAGAGGTGACAGAGGAAAAAGAATGTTGACAGCAAAGCACCTGGCTTGAGGTATTGCTCACCCAGATGAAGGGGAAATCTGGGATCGTGAGGGAAAGTCCATATGCCCTGCTCAGAGGGCAAGTCTGTTCTTAATTGTTAAACCCCACTATAAATAGCTTAACACAGCTACTTATTTTTGATGGATTTTTTTTCCAAAGACCATAGCTTGGGACCAACATACAGTAAAAAACAGAAAATTACTTGCTTTGCACTAAATAGGGTCCTCATAACCTTACCAGAAGCACAGAAACCCTACCCTGAGCACAGAAACAGGAGTCAACCCTGAGTACTACTAGGTGTGACTTACCCCTGTAGTAAAACAGTTCTGCATGGGACTGGATGATGGTGAGATGGATGGAGAGGCCTTTCTCCTTCAGCTCGGACCATGCGCCTGAAACTGTCTCTAACTGGTGGGTCTTAGCGTGGCAGTGAAGGAAAAGACTAACAGCAATCAGGTTTCAGGACACATCAGCTTTATTCAGGCCCTGGCCAACATGTGTGGCCTATCATACCTTTTCAAGCAAGCTCCATTATTAGCCCTGCATTCAACCTCTTCCAGCCATCTCTCCTCCTGCTTATCAAGTTTTTCAGTTGTTCTGACCATTTTCTCACCAGGCTAAATGTCACTGTTCCCTGAATCAAGTCTAAATCCACAGGACCTACTGCCCTCAAAGCCAGTTGGAAACAAAGCACCTCAAGCCTGGTGTTTACTTCTGTGAAAACTGAGCTGGTGCTGCCCAAAGAGACAGAGAGACCAGGTTCCAGGTAAGGGATGCAGACATTGTGATTCTAACTGAGTTTTCATTTCTCTGGCTCTGGGTACCCTATCCAGCTTCTTCTACAGTGTCTTACAGTGAATATGGGACATGCATCCTTCTTTCAACACATTCAGAGTCAAATGTCCAGTTTACCAGAGACAGTGGCTATAGTCCCTTACTGTAGTCTGTAATCTAAGCCAGCACCTTCTGGTTATCTGTCCTCTTTTGGTCCCCAAAGACAACAGAGTAGTTGAAAGGGACACCCCCAAAAAGTGCTCTCCAGATACACATCTTGTATCCACCACATATCAGAGTTCCTGATAAGGATGAACTCCACAGAATTGTCATATTCTGGGTCCTTAAGTAATGGGAACCTTTAGTGACTGGATATAGTCCCCTTGCACAAGTGGGTTTGAACTGTGTATCTTGACGTTTGTTGCTCAAAAGTCTTTCATCAGATGTGCGTTTTGGGGCACATCTTTAACATTGCATCATTAGATGTTAGTGCAGAAGCTTCTAGCATCTTGTTTCTGCTAAGCCATACTTAGAAGTTGGCATCTTGTCACATCACTGATCTCTCCAAGAGATAACCCAAAGGTCTCTACTAACTGTCATTTGCCAGATATTAAGAAAGACCAGAAGAATCAGGAAACATTTGGGAATATTTTGTCATCTTTTCATGATGGTGACTTTTGATAAGATTGAAAGTCAGCCTGGGTTTAGCTTCCTTGCCTTAATTATATGGTGTGAAGTGCCCAGGTCTGATTTCCTTCTATGACTATCAAAGACACAACATTCTGGTCAACGTTTAACTTTCACTTTCTCTTGCTAGAGAAAGTTTCTGTTTCTAAGGCATTTTTCCTCTAATACATTAGCACAAGAAGCAACTTTAAGTTGATTCTTAGGTAAGTCTCTAAGATCCAAAGGGCACATCTCCCTGAGAATTCCAAAGTTGCTAATGTGCTCTTGCAAAATATCCTTTGGAGACCTTAGTGAAGTGATAGGAGACAGTGAAAATGGCAGTTCTGAGACTGGGTAACTAACTGCCTTGCTGTCATTCTCTGGCTGTTCTGAAGGCCTTCCCAATAAACAATTAGAAAAGAAACCATAGTGAAAGGTTTGTTCAATGAATCTATGTTGGGAAATTTTGAAACCTTTCACTGCATCATCTCATAAGTCTAGAGTCTATAAGTCTAGCGTCTAGTAATATGTGTAGCCCTATTACATAATTTCAGGTCGCTGTCCAATAAGAAAAAGCTGATGAAATAATTCAGGGGGATAGAAAATATAACTGACTCCCTTGGACAGAACCTTCCAATATTCTTTCATAGAAGCTTAAATCCTTCTTCCATATATAAGCCGCTGTACATCTTAGATTCTGTCTCCTTATTGAAGATAGCTCCATCTCTCTGCTTTGATTCATCTGTGTTCTGGCCCCAGGTATTTCTCTGCTTCACACAGATCTGCACTGAATTAGTTTGATCATGTCCTTGGTTGGGTTTAAATCAGGCTTCTTCATGGAGTTTTTGCATATGCCCTCCTCCCTAACCCCCTCTGCCTAAACCCGACCCCCAACTGGTTAACTCCCTGGGATTTCTGGTTTTATTCATGTGTTGTGCAATACTATTTATATTATGTAATTGTTCCTTCCACATCCATTCCTGTGAATTCATCATTATCTTTCTCCTTCTTGCCATCACTACTACTCAACCCATGAGACCCAGAGTAAAATGGACCATAGCTATAAAGTTCTTAGGTGCCTTCTAACGTGCTGTGGAAGAGTAGGTATGGAAAATCAGTCCAGAGCAGCATAGCATTGTTTTATCTTTCTTCCCATTTCTCCTACTCCCATTTCACAGTTCCCACTCATCTTGCCCTGTACTTCCCTATTCAGATGATTTACACCTGGGAATCTCTTAAATTATTTGGGGGATCTACAGCAGGGTTACATGACTCTTGGTTGAGAAAATAGTCTAGAAACATTTTCACTTAGTCCAAGTTCACAGCTGTATCCTGGGTGTGAATTTCCCAAGTGATCCTTTCCAATATTTTCTATGGAGAAATCATCTAAATATCCTGATTACACTACAATCTTTCAAAAAGAAAGAATCTAGAAGCATATAGGAGTCAAGTATAGATGAAAGCATAATGCCTTCTAAAATGCAACTCCATTTTATTATTTAATGAAATTGTCTAGAATGTTTTGCATAGAGTATCTTGTAATTGAAGTAAAAAATTCTATGAATAAAGAAGTGATAAGTAAAAGAGGAGGTTGACCCAAAAAAATCTGTGCAGTTAACTCCATTGTCATTTGATTTTCTACAGATAGTCCTTGGTTTAACCACAGTATAAAATGGCACGGCTTGTGCTCCAAATATTCTATTGTTCCAAAACAGTGACCTACATTAACATCAGCACCATCACTGCACAAAGACATTTCCTATCTTACTTTAGTGACTATAATAATTTGGTAATAATGTCGTTGGTAAAAAAAAAAAAGCTATGTCTGTGAAAGTAATTAAAAATTTTTTAAATTGTAAATAAAAGTATTTGCAAATTAAAAAAATTACTAGATCTTTATGAATCCTTATCCATATTGTGCCCCCTTATTTTTAGATATTTATGTGTAACGATGGTTATTTTATTCACCTTTAATCTACACCATATTTATTTAATTGTGATTTTATTTAGTCTACAGGTTTCTTAATTTGAAGCTATTGGGTAGATGGTAGTTCTCTGAATCTCTTTATTCAAATTCCTCTATTTAGTATCCAGGTTTATAACTGGAAAGCTTCCTATAAGTTTAGAGACTAGTAATATGTGTAGTCCTATAACATAATTCCAAGCCCTTAGGTTGTGACTTAACAGCAAACAACAAAAAAAAGAAAACAAAATTTCTTAAATCTGGTGCTGGCATTAGCTTTTCTTCTCTACATTCCTTCCTGTCAGTGACTGAACTACTGGTCTTTAAAATGGATGTGTTGACAGCCGATCCAGGAAAAATGGTGGTTCAAATTCCGGCATCCCATATGGTCCCCCATGACTGCCAGAAGCAATTTCTGAGCACAGAGCCAGGAGTAAACCCTGAGCAAGGCCGGATGTGACCCCCACACACAATAAAATGGGGTTGTTGTCAGTAGGCCCATAGTAGAGTGAGGAGAAGTAAAGAAATTGAGTGAAGAAGAAATACAAATATGAAGGACAGGGGATAGGGACCACAGGGTTTCAGGTGCATTAGTGGTGTTAAGAAAGGGCAGAACTAAATATCCAAGCCAGAGTCAAAAACAATAATTTGGGTCATGAGACCCAAATTTGAATAACTAAACTTTAAAAGGTGCCTCTGATGTTAGTGGGCTAGGGCAGAGATGATGACATGGGATGAACTCTGTGAATATTGGTGGAGAGAGATTGACACTATTGGTACTGAAAATTCTATGTTTAAAATCCAGTTATGAATAAGTTTGTAAATAACAATGATTCAAATAAAAATTTTAAATGGGTGTGTTGCGATGCATGAAGAAGTTCTAGGTTCTATCCCCAGTACCCTAAAATTTGCTCCAAGCAACCCCCACATATAATGCTCCCAAGCATTGCTAGGCATCAGCATACTTACAAAAATTTTAAGAAAATGACATAAAATGAGTTTGTGTAAATAAGGTTAAAAGAAAGAGCATCAGTGCTAATCTAAAGTGTCATAATAGCTCCATGAAACCTAGTTTGTTCACTTGAAAAATGACAATAAAATGATATAAACAGATATTTCCATAAAAATTTAAAAAGTGTCAAAAGAAAAAGAAATACATGAAGGAAATAATGCATGGTCCATTAGTTCCAGAAAAACAGCAACGGTCTACCTGCTAGTCAGAAAAAAATATTGGACATCAATGCAGGTGTCATCCTGACCTGTCAGCTCATGGCACTGGAACCAATACTACACTGAAGGGCCTTCAAAACTGATGTTAATGGAGGTGAGTTGATCTCACCCCAATGAGAAGGAAAAGGAACACAGCTGCTCGATCCATGGCCCTGCAATTCTCCTAGTCAGTGTACCCCAGAACAACATGTAGAATACACCAAACTACAAATATGACAATGCAGGCCTCCTCAATATAGAAAGGATAAAGATGGTAGCTTTGATGATGTGAAAAGTGTCAAACACCTATTTTGTCTCTCAGATAAGAAATTTAAAGAAAAAAAATAGAGGATTCTCATAGAACTCAAAGAAAGCATGGAACAAACTGAATTAACCATAAATAAGAATCAAGAGAATCTAAAAGTAGAAATGAGAAAACTCCAAACTAAAATAACAGGACTGAAAAACTAAATGCAAACTTCACTGTAAAATCTCTCCAAAAGAGTAAGAGAAGATGAGGAGAGAATCAGTGAGCTAGAAGATGAGATGCATAACAAACCCATACAATAGAAGAGATTGAAAAAGAACCTTAAAACAAATTATCAGAAATGTAAAAATACTCAAAGAATATAAATAACAAAAATAGAAATCTTCGTTAAACTCAACAGAAACAACATAAGAATCATTGAAATCCCAGAGACCCAGGAAGAAAATCCCTATGAAGAATCATAAAGGACACCACTGTAGCAAAATTTCCAGAACTAAAGAATGCATGCAACCAAATCCTGAATGCCTGAAAAGTATCAGCTAAAAAAGTTCTGAAGGAAAGCACCCCAGCACACATCCAAGGCACAATGACAAATCTCACAGATAGGGATAGAAAGGTGAAAGAAGCAAGATCAAAAAGGGAAATTATACTCACAGGAGCATCCTTAAGATTTATAGCAGATATGAAACAAGAAATCCTCGAGGCCCAAAGGCAGTAGTGGGATATAATGACAAAATTAAATGAAATGAATGTTTCACCAAGAGTACTTCACCCATTTAGACTCACATCCTAATTCGAAGAAAAGATACATAGTACTAAAATTAAAAAAATAGCTCAGAAAATTTACATACTCAAAACTTAAAAGATTAAAATAGAGGTCTACTTTTAAGACAAGGCAGACCAATCGACATAGAAAACTTATATAGAAAGATGATACTAATTCTCATGACAATCATCTCAACATCAATGGACTAAAGACACCAGTTAAGAGAAACAGAGCTACAAAATGGATTAAAAAAAAGCTGAATTCAACATTCTGTGCTCAACAAGAAACACATCTGAATAATAAGAAAAAATAGACTCAAAATAAAAGGTTGGAGGACAATCACTCAAGCTAATAACTTCATTAAAAAGGCTGGAATGGCCATCAGAGTTAGACTTAAAAATGTTACAAGGAACAAAAATGGACATTTTGTAATAATAAAGGGATATGTACAACAGGAAAAAATCATGCTTCTAAATATATATATGCACCCAATGAGGAACCAGAAAACTATTTTAAAAAATTGTGGACGGACACATGCCAGGATTTTCTGGGCTTTTTACTGGTATGTCGGGGGCTCTGGGCAGGATGGCTAGCCATAGGACCCCTGGGCTGACCACTTAGTCCAGGGAACTGAGGCCACCCCACACCAGGCGGGTCTTCAGGGCCACGCCTGGTTAATCGGGCCCTGGGGGGTGGGGAGGGAGAAATTCCTCCCATCTGGATCCACAAATGACTGAGACAGGGACTGACTGCTCCCAGAAGACTCCACATGCCAGGATTTTCTGTGGTTTTTACTGGTATGTCGGGGGCTCTGGGCAGGATGGCTAGCCATAGGACCCCTGGGCTGACCACTTAGTCCAGGGGACTGAGCCCCCCCCCCACACCAGGCGGGTCTTCAGGGCCATGCCTGGTTAATCGGGCCCTGGGGGGTGGGGAGGGAGAAATTCCTCCCATTGGATGTCGATGGCCTCCAGATGGGTTCAATTTTGTGGTGTTGTGAGCTCCTCATTTTTTCCTAGGCTGTCTATGGCTATGTCTTTTTAGTCTAAATGTCCTAAACCACGCCGGGGCTTTCTCCCCCGCGCACACTGTATATTTTAATAACATATCCCATCCTTATTGTGTATGTAGAATGTCCATCTAGTATTCTGCCCTGTCACACACCCCTGTAAAGCTCATTTTCACTTTTCAACTCTTATTACCCCCTATTTTAGTACCCCCTATTTACCTATTTTAATTTCTGTTCTGCACATTCCTAATCACACACCAATGTGTTTCAGTGGATTTTACAGACCCTAACTATTTCAAAAGACATAAAATGTACATGTATGGCTTTGAATATTTTATATCTCATTTCTTTGACAGCTAACTCTTACTAAATATTCTCTTAAACAGTGAAGATTTTACCTACTTATTATCTTTTCTTCTCTTTGTGAACTTTTCAATAAGAGATATTTGGTGAAAGAGTCCCTCAATTTAATTCTTATATTTAAACACGTCATGGGTAGTTTTATATATGTTCTTGCATCCCCCATATGGGCCTATAAATCCATGTGGCATTGTTCCTTGTTTGCATAGGCACATTAAAATGGGAACTACCTACACTCAAATAAATTCTCATCTAATAGAGATTGGAACTCCCAAATCTTGTAGTGCAATGGGACCTTACACCCTTATCATTGGCATAACGACCTGGCACAGGCCT
>PVKC010048794.1:0-10844 GCA_004027635.1 Crocidura indochinensis | reverse complement strand
TCTTCCTTCTCTTCCCTATCATTGTTAGTGTATAAAAAGGCCATTGATTTCTGTGTGTTGATTTTATAGCCTGCCACCTTGCTATATGAATCTATAATTTCTAGAAGCTTTTTGGTAGACTCTTTAGTATTTTCTAGGTAGAGTATCATGTCGTCTGCAAACAATGAGAGCTTAACTTCTTCCTTTCCTATCTGGATTCACTTGATATCCTTTACTTGCCTTATTGCTATAGCAAGAACTTCCAGTACTATGTTGAAGAGGAGTGGTGAGAGCGGAGAGCCTTGTCTTGTACCAGAATTTAAAGGAAAGGCTTTTAGTATTTCTCCATTAAGGATATTATTTGCCATTGGTTTGTGGTAAATGGCTTCAAGTAGATTGATAAAGGTTCCTTCTATTCCCATCTTGCTGAGAGTTTTGATCAAGAATGGCATGTACGGACTGTGGGTCATGCCCTGGTCATGCCACATGGTTTCCAGAACAAGAAACAATTTCTGATTCCATAGCAAGGTTTCTGCACTGCATCTATTATCCTGTGGGCCTAAAACGTTATAGTTAGGCATGTACGGAATGTGGGTCATGCCCTGGGCATCACCCATGGTTTCCTAAACAAGAAACAATTTCTAATTCCATAGCCAGGTTTATGCACTGCACCTCATATCCCGTGGGCCTTAAACATTATAGGAGACTCCAAAAGTCATAAATAATCAAATAAATTCCAAAAAACAAATCTGTGCATTATTCTAAAACACGAAAATGCTCAATTCAAAAATACTTAAATCTACATTCTAAATTCTAAGATATTAAAATCCAAAATTAAATTGATATTCGAGGACAAAATTTGATCATTGAAAATTGAATTATCTCCAAAAATCTAAATTCTATATACTAAAATTTTAAATTGTAAAATCTAAGTTCTATATTCTAAAATTCCAATTCTTCATTCTGATTTCTAAATTCGAAGTTCTAAATTCCTCGAATTCTGAATTCTAACATTCCAAATATCCAAAATTCTACCCACTTTTCTAAATTTCTAAATATTTCTGTCAGTGGGCGGGATTAAGTGTAGGCCTCTACCAGGACATTGATAGGCATGTACGGACTGTGGGTCATGCCCTGGTCATGCCGCATGGTTTCCAGAACAAGAAACAATTTCCGATTACATAGCCAGGTTTCTGCACTGCACCTATTATCCTGTGGGCCTTAAACGTTATAGGAGACTGTAAAACCGATAAATAATCACATAAATTCCAAAAAGACAAATCTGTGCATTATTCTAAAACACGAAAATGCTGAATTCAAAAATACTTATATCTACATTCTAAATACTAAGAATCTAAATTCTAAATCTAAATTGAAATTCGAGTACAAAATGTGGTCATTGAAAATTGAATTCTGATCTCCAAAAATCTAAATTCTATATTCTAAAATTCTAAATTCTAAAGTCTAAGTTCTATATTCTAAAATTCCAATTCTTCATTCTGAAATCTAAATTTAATCTAAATTCCTAATTCTGAATTCTAACATTCCAAATATCCAAAATTATACCCACTATTCTAAAATTCTAAATATTTGTGTCAGTGGGCGGGATTAAGTGTAGGCCTCTACCAGGACATTGATAGGCATGTACGGAATGTGGGTCATGCCCTGGGCATCACGCATGGTTTCCTAAGCAAGAATCAATTTCTGATTCCATAGCCAGGTTTATTAAATGCACCTCATATCCCGTGGGCCTTAAACATTATAGGAGACTCCAAAACTCATAAATAATCAAATAAATTCCCCAAAGACAAATCTGTGCATTATTCTAAAACACGAAAATGCTGAATTCAAAAATACTTAAATGTACATTCTAAATTCTAAGATATGAAAATCCAAAATTAAATTGATATTCTAGGACAAAATTTGATCATTGAAAATTGAATTCTTATCTCCAAAAATCTAAATTCTATATTCTAAAATTCTAAATTGTAAAATCTCAATTCTATATTCTATGATTCTAATTCTTCATTCTGATTTCTAAATTCGAAGTTCTGAATTCCTAGTATTCTGAATTCTAACATTCAAAATATCCAAAATTCTACCCACCATTCTAAATTTCTAAATATTTGTGTCAGTGGGCGGGATAAAGTGTAGGCCTCTACCAGGACATTGATAGGCATGTACGGACTGTGGGTCATACCCTGGGCATCCTGCATGGTTTCCAAAAGAAGAAATAATTTCTGATTCCATAGCCAGGTTTCTGCACTGCACCTATTATCCAGTGGGCCTTAAACGATATAGGAGACTCTAAAACTGATAATTAATCACATCAATTCCAAAAAGACAAATCTCTGCATTATTCTAAAACACTACAATGCTGAATTCAAAAATACTTAAATCTACGTTCTAAATTCTAAGATATAATTTCTAAATCTAAATTGAAATTCAAGTACAAAATTTGATCATTCAAAATTGAAATCTAATGTGCAAAGAACTAAATTCTATATTCTAAAATTCTAAATTCTAAAATCTAAGTTCTATATTCTAAAATTCTAATTCTTCATTCAGAATTCTAAATTCGAGTCTAAATTCCTAGAATTCTGAATTCTAACATTCCAAAGATCCAAAATTCTATGCACTATTCTGAAATTCTAAATATTTGTGTCAGTGGGCGGGATAAAGTGTAGCAATCTACCAGGACATTGATAGGCATGTACGGAATGTGGGTCATGCCCTGGGCATCACGCATGGATTCCTAAACAAGAAACAATTTCTGATTCCATAGCCAGGTTTATTAAATGCACCTCATATCCCGTGGGCCTTAAACATTATAGGTGACTCCAAAACTCATAAATAATCAAATAAATTCCAAAAAGACAAATCTGTGCATTATTCTAAAACACGAAAATGCTGAATTCAAAAATACTTAAATCTACATTCTAAATTCTAAGATATTAAAATCCAAAATTAAATTGATATTCGAGGAAAAATTTGATCATTAAAAATTGAATTATCTCCAAAAATCTAAATTCTATATTCTAAAATTCTAAATTGTAAAATTAAGTTCTATATTCTAAATTTTAATTCTTCATTCTGATTTCTAAATTCGAAGTTCTAAATTCCTAGAATTCTGAATTCTAACATTCCAAATATCCAGAATTTTACCCACTATTCTAAATTTCTAAATATTTGTGTCAGTGGGCGGGAGTAAGTGTAGGCCTCTACCATGCCATTGATAGGCACGTATGGACTGTGGGTCATGCCCTGGGCATGCCGAATGTTTTCCAGAACAAGAAAAAATTTCTGATTCCATAGCCAGGTTATGCACTACACCTCATATCCTGTGGGCCTTAAACGTTATAGGAGACTCTAAAACCGATAATCACATAAATTCGAAAAAGACATATCAATGCATTATTCTAATACACCAAAATGCTGAATTAAAAAATACTTAAATCTACATTTTAAATTCTAAAATTCTAAATTCTAAAACTAAATTGAAATTCGAGTACAAAATTTGATCATTCAAAATTGAAATCTAAGGTCCTAAGATCTAAATTCTATATTCTAAAATTCTAAATTCTAAAATCTAAGTTCTATATTCTAAAATTCTAATTCTTCAGTCTGAATTCTAAATTCGAGTCTAAATACCAAAATTCTGAATTGTAACATTCCAAATATCAAAACTTCTACACACTATTCTGAAATTCTAAATATTTGTGCCAGTGGGCGGGATTAAGTGTAGGCCTCTAACAGGCAATTGTTAGGCATGTGCGGACTGTGGGTCATGCCCTTAGCATCCCGCATCTTTTCCAGAACAAGAAAAAATTTCTGATTCCATAGCCAGGTTATGCACTGCACCTCATATCCTGTGGGCCTTAAACGTTATAGGAGATTCTAAAACAGATAAATAATGACATATATTTGAAAAAGACAAATCAATGCATTATTCTAAAACACCAAAATGCTGAATTCAAAAATACATTATCTACATTCTAAATTCTACGATTCTAAATTCTTAAACTAAATTGAAATTTGAGTACAAAATTTGATCATTCAAAATTGAAATCTAAAGTACAAAGATCTAAATTCTATATTCTAAAATTCTAAATTCTATATTCTAAAATTCTAAATTCTAAAGTCTAAGTTCTATATTCTATAATTCTAATTCTTCATTCTGAATTCTAAATTCGATTCTAAATTCCTAGAATTCTGAATTCTAAAATTCCAAATATCCAAAATTCTACCCACTATTCTAAAATTCTAAATATTTGTGTCAGTGGGCGGGATTAAGTGTTGGCCTCTACCAGGACATTGATAGGCATGTATTTACTGTGGGTCATGTCCTGGGCACATCACATGGTTTCCAAAACAAGAAACAATTTCTGATTCCATAGCCAGGTTTATGCACTGCACCTCATATCCTGTGGGCCTTAAACATTATAAAGGAGACTTCAAAACCATAAATAATCAAATAAATTCGAAAAAGACAATTATCTGCATTATTCTAATACACAAAAATGCTGAATTAATAAAGAATTAAATCTACATTCTAAATTCTAAGATTCTAAATTTTAAAACTAAACTGAATTTTGAGGATAAAGTTTGATCATTGAAAATTGAATTCTTATCTCCAAAAGTCTAAATTCTATATTCTAAAATTCTAAATTATAAATCTAAGTTCTCTATTCTAAAATTGTAATTCTTCCTTCTGAATTCTAAACTCAAAGTTCTAAATTTCTAGAGTTCTGAATTCTAACATTCCAAATATCCAAAATTCTACGCACTATTCTAAAATTCTAAATATTTGTTTCTGTGGGCGGGATAAGTGTAGGCCTCTATCAGGCCATTGATTGGCAAGTAAGGACTGTGGGTCATGCCCTTGGCAGCCTGCATGGTTTCCAAACGAGAAACAATTTCTTATACCATAGCCAGGTTTTGCACTGCACCTCACATCCTGTGGGCCTAAAATGGTATATGAGACTGTAAAACCCATAAATAATCACATAAATTACAAAAAGACAAATCTCTGCATTATTCTAAATCACTTAAATGCTGAATTCAAAATTATTTAAATCTACATTCTAAATTCTAAGATTCAAATTCTAAAACTAAATTGAAATTCGAGGATAAAATATGATCATTGAAAATTGAATTCTCAACTCCATAAATCTAAATTCTATATTCTAAAATTCTAAATTCTAAAATCAAAGTTCTATATTGTAAAATTCTAATTCTTCATTCTGAATTCTAAATTCGAAGTTCTAAATTCCTAGAATACTGAAATCTAACATTCCAAATATCCAAAATTCGAACCACTCTTTTAAATTCCTAATTATTTGTGTCAGTGGGCGGGGTTAAATGTAGGAATCTACTAGGCCATTGGTAGTCAACTATGGACTGTCGGTCATGCCCTGGGCATCCCGCATGGTTTCCAAAATAAGAAACAATTTCTGATTCCTTAGCCAGCTTTATGCACTGCACCACATAACCTCTGGGCCTTAAACGTTATAGGAGACTACAAAACCCATAAATAATCAAATAAATTCCAAAAGACATATCTCTGCATTACTCTAAAATGCTAAAATGCTGAATTCAAAATACTTAAATCTACTTTCTAAATTCTAAGATTCTAAATTCTAAAATTAAATTGAAATTCGAGTACAAAATTTGATCATTCAAAATTGAAATCTAAGGTCCAAAGATCTACATTCTATATTCTAAAATTCTAAATTCGAAATCTAAGTTCCATAATCTAAAACTCTAATTCTTCAATCTGAATTCTAAATTCGATTCTAAATTATTAGAATTCTGAATTCTAACATTCCAAATATCCAAAATTCTACCCAGATTCTAAAATTCTAAATATTTTTGTCAGTGGGTGGTATTAAGTGTAGGCCTCTACCAGGACATTGATAGGCATCTATGGACTATGGGTCATGCCCTGGGCATCCCGCATAGTTTCCAGGACACGAAACAATTTCTGATTCCATACCAGGATTATGCACTGCACCTCATATCATGTGGGCTTTAAACGTTATAGGAGACTCCAAATCCCATAAATAATCAAATAAATTCCAAAAAGAAAAATCTCTGCAATATTCGAAAACATTGAAATGCTGAATTCAAAAATAATTAAATCTACAATATAAATTCTAAGATTATAAATTCTAAAACTAAATTGAAATTCGAGTACAAAATTTGATCATTCAAAATTGAAATCTAAGGTACAAAGATCTAAATTCTGTATTCTAAAATTCTAAATTCCAAAATCTAAGTTCTATATTCTAAAATTCTTATTCTTCATTCTGAATTCTAAATTCAGAACTAAATTCCTAAAATACTGAATTCTAACATTCCAAATATCCAAAAGTCTAGGCACTAATCTAAAATTCTAAATATTTGTGTCAATGGGCGGATTAAGTGTAGGCCTCGACCAGGACATTGATAGGCCTGTACGGACTCTGGGTCATGCCCTGGGCATCCTGCATGGTTTCCTAAACAAGAAACAATTTCTGATTCCATAGCCTGGTTTATGCAATGCACCTCATATCCTGTGGGCCTTAAACGTTATAGGAGACTCCAAAACCTATAAATAATCAAACAAATTCCAAAAAGACAAATCTCTGCATTATTCTAAATCACTAAAATGCTGAATTCAAAACTACTTAAATCTACATTCTAAATTATAAGCTTCTAAATTCTAAAACTAAATTAAAATTCGAGGACAAAATTTGATCATTCAAAATTGAATTCTTATCTCCAAATATCTAAATTCTATATACAAAATTCTTAATTCTTAAATCTAAGTTCTATATTCTAAAATTCTAATTCGTCATTCTGAATTCTAAATTCGAAGTTCTAAATTCCTAGAATTCTGAACCCTAACATTCCAAATATCCAAAATTCTACCCACTATTATAAAATTCTAAATATTTGTGTCAGGGTCAGGATTAAGTGTAGGCCTCTAAAAGGACATTGATAGGCATGTACGGAATGTGGGTCATGCCCTGGGCATCCCACATCGTTTCCAGAAAAAGAAACAATTTCTGATTCTATAAAGAGGTTTATGCACTGCATCTCATATCCTGTGGGCCTTAAATGTTATAGGAAACTCTAAAATCGATAAATGATCACATAAATTCCAAAAAGACAAATCACTGTATTATTCTAAAACACTAAAATGCTGAATTCAAAAATACATAAATCTACATTCTAAATTCTACGATTCTAAATTCTAAAACTAAATTGAAATTCGAGGACAAAATTTGATCATTCAAAATAGAAATCTTAGGTCCAAAGATATACATTCTATATTCTAAAATTCTAAATTCTAAAGTCTAAGTTCTATATTCTAAAATTCCAATTCTTCATTCTGAATTCTAAATTCGATTCTAAATTCCTAGAATTCTGAATTCTAACATTCCAAATATCCAAAATTCTACCCACTATTCTAAAATTCTAAATATTTGTGTCAGGGTCGGGATTAAGTGTAGGCCTCTAAAAGGACATTGATAGGCATGTACGGAATGTGGGTCATGCCCTGGGCATGCAGCATGGTGTCCAAAACGAGAAACAATTTCTGATACCATAGCCAGGTTTATGCACAGCACCTCATATCCTGTGGGCCTTAAATGTTATAGGATACAGCAATACCCATAAATAATCAAATGCATTCCAAAAAGACAAATCTCTGCATTATTCTAAATCAATAAAATGCTGAATTCAAAAAACTTAAATCTACATTCTAAATTCTAAGATTCTAAATTCTAATAGTAAATTGTAATTCGAGTACAAAATTTGAGCATTGAAAATTGAATTCTTATCTCCAAAACTCTAAATTCTATATTCTAAAATTCTAAATTCTAAAATATATGTTCTATATTCTAAAATTCTAATTCTTCATTCTGAATTCTAAATTCTAAGTTCTAAATTCCTAGAATTCTGAATTCTAACATTCCAAATATCCAAAATTCTACCCACTATTCTAAAATTCTAAATATTTGTGTCAGTTGGCGGGGTTAAGTGTAGGCATCTACAAGGCCATTGATAGGCATGTAAGGACTGGGGGTCATGCCCTGGGCATCCCACATCGTTTCCAAAACAAGAAACAATTTCTGATTCCATAGCAAGGTTTATTCACTGCTCCTCATAACCTCTGGGCCTTAAACATTATAGGAGACTCCAAAACCCATAAATAATCAAATAAATTCCAAAATACATATCTCTGCTTATTCTAGAACACTAAAATGCTGAATTCAAAATACTTAAATCTACATGCTAAATTCTAAGATTCTAAATTCTAAAACAAATTGAAATTCGAGTACATAATTTGTTCATTCAAAATAGAAATCTAAGGTCCAAAGATCTACATTCTATATTCTAAAATTCTAAATTCTAAAATCTAAGTTCTATAATCTAAAATTCTAATTCTTCATTCTGAATTGTAAATTCGAAGTTCTAAATTCCTAGAATTCTGAATTCTAACATTACAAATATCCAAAATTCTACCTACTATTTTAAATACTAAATATTTGTGTCAGTGGGCGGGATTAAGTGTAGGCCTTTACCGAGGACATTGATAGGCAGGTACGGACTGTGGGTCATGCCCTGGGCATCCCACATCGTTTCCAGAACAAGAAACAATTTCTGATTCCATAGCCAGGTTTATGCACTGCACCTCATATCCTGTGGGCCTTAAATGTTATAGGAGACTCTAAAACCGATAAATGATCACATAAATTCCAAAAAGACAAATCTCTGCATTATTCTAAAACAATAAAATGCTGAATTCAAAAATACTTAAATCTACATTCTAAATTCTAAGATTCTAAATTCTAAAACTAAATTGAAATTCGAGGACAAAATTTGATCATTGAAAATTGAATTCTTATCTCCAAAAATCTAAATTTTATATTCTAAAATTCTAAATTCTAAAATCTAAGTTCTATATTCTAAAATTCTAATTCTTCATTCTGAATTCTAAATTCTATTCTAAATTCCTAGAATTCTGAATTCTAACATTCCAAATATACAAAAGTCTACGCACTATTCTAAAATTCTAACTATTTGTGTCAATGGGCGGGATTAAGTGTAGGCTTCTACCAGGATATTGATAGGCATGTACGGACTGTGGGTCATGCTCTGGGCATCCCACATGGTTTCCTAAACAAGAAACAATTTCTGATTCCATAGCCAGGTTTATGCTCTGCACCTCATATCCTGTGGGCCTTACACGTTATATGAGACTCCAAAACCCATAAATAAACAAATAAATTCCAAAAAGACAAATCTCTGCATTATATTAAAACACTAAAATGCTGTATTCAAAAATACTTAAATCTACATTCTAAATTATTAGCTTCTAACTTCTAAAACTAAATTGAAATTCGAGGACAAAATTTGACCATTCAAAATTGAATTCTTATCTCCAAATATCTAAATTCTATATACAAAGTTCTAAATTCTAAAATCTAAGTTCTATATTCTAAAATTCTAATTCTTCATTCTGAATTCTAAATTCGAAGTTCTAAATTCCTAGAATTCTGAATTCTAACATTCCAAATATCCAAAATAATACCCACTATTCTAAAATTCTTAATATTTGTGTCAGGGGGGGGGAGTAAGTGTAGGCCAATACCAGGACATTGATAGGCATATACGGAATGTGGGTCATGGCCTGGGCGTCGCGCATGGTTTCCAGAACAAGAAACAATTTCTGATTCCATAGCCATGTTTATGCACTGCACCTCATATCCTGTGGGCCTTAAATGTTATAGGAGACTCTAAAATCGATAAATGATCACATAAATTACAAAAAGACAAATATATATATATATATATATATATATATATATCTAAACCAACCTCACCACTTGTCTATTCCATAAAAAATCTCTCAATACATATATTACATATAACAACCTTTTTATGTATATAAACATACACAATTATATCTAGTGCATAAACATATTATGTATGTTATGCATAACATTCTTATCCCCATGCATATAAGCATGTACATATAATTATAATGAGTACATTAGACATATTATGTATATCGTGCATAACATTCATGTCCCCATGCATATAAGCATGTACGTATATAGTTTAATTGGACATAGTACATTAATTTCTTGATTGGACATACACATATAGTGAGATATTTCACGTCAACATGCATATCATCTCCTTTAGGTTATCTCTTAATAACCAACTCACGTGAAACCATCAAACCATGCGAGACGGATCACTCTTCTTGCTCCGGGCCCATAACACGTGGGGGTAGCTAATTCTCACACTTTACATGGCATCTGGTTCTTACTTCAGGGCCATTTCACCTAAAATAGCCCACTCAGTGCTCTTAAATAAGACATCTCGATGGACTAATGACTAATCAGCCCATGCCGACACATAACTGTGGTGTCATGCGGTTGGTATGTTTTATTTTTGGGGGGGAGAGCTTACTATGACTCCGCTAACATTTAATTTTGTCAATGCAGTTGAAGCTGGGCTTATTCTCTATGGGGACAGAAGTAGTAATTACTACCATACTTATTTCCTTGATAGAGTACATATAATTTAATGATTTTAAGACAAAACGATTCAAGAAGACTAACTAAATTTATTGTCTGACTTATTATTATTTACTTGCTAGCATATTATTAAAAGCAATTATTCAGTCAAACACTAAAATGCTGAATTCAAAAATACTTAAATCTACATTCTAAATTCTAAGATTCTAAATTCTAAAAATAAATTGAAATTCGAGGACAAAATTTGATCATTCAAAATAGAAATCTAAGGTCCAAAGATCTAAATTCTACATTCTAAAATTCTAAATTTTAAAATCTAAGTTCTATATT